>JAIUZE010073532.1:0-56442 GCA_022085475.1 Heliosperma pusillum | reverse complement strand
ATATTCACGAAAGAGGCGAAAAAGAGCACAAGCCTCATAACAAGCGGTACGCTACATGCAAATAACACCACCTCGCAAGTACACAACATTTGACGGCCGGGTCGATCAACGCACTGCGTTCAACTCCCAACAACGTCGTCGTATGCCCACTAACACATGCATTTAAGCAGTAGGATACCTCTCCGTTCCGACATTCCAGCCTTACGAACGTGGAGGTAGCCAAGGGAATGAGAGTACAAAGCACAAGACAAAATAGTGCTCAAACCGTATCATTTGTAAAAACCGACTCAAGGTGGAACATACCAAAAACCGTGACAAAACATGATAATAGGGCATTATATAAATGTAACTATGATAAACATGAATCAATACATGATACATAAGCATTAGACCAAGTTTAAGAAGCATAATAAATAGGAAACATCGATCTTATCTCAAAACAACGAGTTTGGAAACTAACTAAAACAAGGGTCCACTTCAAACGGTCATAACTAGAGTTCTAGATATGCAAATACAGAAATTTCAAGTTGAGGTGATATCTTATCCTCTTACGGTTCCAACGGGATGTCACAAGCCCAAAACAAGGAAGTAACGAAAGAGATATGATCATTTTACAAAAAGGGGTCAGTGCAGTGAAACTGCACAAGTCACGACCGTGACTTGTATTTCACGCCCGTGAAACCCTCTGTTACGTAAGGGTAAAAGATCAGCCACTATTTCACGCCCGTGACTTGAGTCTCACGACCGTGACTTGGGTCAAGACAACTCCAATTTGTTCTAAACTCAACCATCATCAACTATTATCATAAATCATCTATTCTCATATCAATTCTCATATCAATTCTCAACAAACAACTAGTATCATCATCAACAATCATCAACTAACAACAATCATCATCAATAATATGAATCCTAAGCTTTCTAATCGTATTCTAAATACGAATTCTAACATAGAAGAATGTAAAACACGTAAATGATATCGAGTAACCCTTCACCGTTACCTTTTTGCGTCTTTAATCGATTTCTAGAAAGTTTTCCTAGTCTCCACCTATAATTAGATAATAAAAGATGAATATAATTCACCTTTGAGAAAGACGGATAAATTGAAAAGCGAGAAAGACGGTAATTTTATTACCAATACGGATAGAGGAAGATAAGAGGGGAAGAATAAGACGAACTTACAAGAATTTGAGCGAGAATTGAGCGAGGTACGACGATTCTAAGATTGGATGAAAATGGAGGCAAGGTTTTGGGTTTCTTAGAGAAGAAGAAATGTTGAGTTGTGTTTGTGTGAGTATGAATTAGGTTAGGAGTAGTATGAGGGAGTATGAGGAAAAAGTCAACAAAAGTCAATGACGGCTTAAGACGGGTTTTACTTGAAAACTCGCGGAAATTCCAAATACGAACTCGGAAATTCTAAATTCGACTCGGAGTATTAAATTCTAAAATAAAACTAAAATACGCTGAAAAGTATCCGTAAAGTATTTTTACTATAAAAGTAGGGTACATTTGCGGGTATTACAATCACCCCACCTTTTAAAAAGTTTCGTCCTCGAAACTTGAGAGTAGAAAACAAAAGTATCAAGGACAAGAATCGGTTTTCAAAATAAATACGAAAACTTTTATAAGGGGAAAATTTATGAAACGAGGTTCTTCTCGCAAACGGTTTAAGGAGAATTTTCATAAGTGTGAAACTTTACTTACGGATCTCAAGAGTGCCCGTCGTGAACGAGAACTCTAATTATCCAGATCAAATCAAAGTCGAAATAGTGAAATCAAAAATCAAACAAGCGTTAGTAAGTGCAGGACTAGTCACCAGACGTCTCCAATAATAAGTCCAAACATCCAACCAAACGCAAAATCCAAATATAAAAGCAAAAGAAATCCATTTCTCCAAAAAGAGGGTACACAAACCATCTTTAGACTTCTTTGAAAAGTTAAACTAGAAATATAATATGGAAATTTGAAGGTTTCATCAAAGATAAAATAAAATAACAGGATATTACATGTACATAGAGCGACTCGCACAATTCACACACAATTTAGGTAACAAAATATATACAAAACACGCAGAAACGAAACAAATCGAACTCTTTGGGATAGGAAGATCAAGATAAAGTCGGCAAGAAGATCTACAAGAATTCGACATCACTAACTCAACTAATAAACCAAATCCTCAAGAGAATGCAATTTACCCAATTTGCAACTCATCATTTTCAATCATCAGAAATCCTACAAAAAATATTCCATAATCACGAAACTTCGAATAACAAATCCCAATTATTCGAATCCAATTAGAATCTACTCAGGTCCATCGGCACGGTAGACTCCACAACTAACAATCCACATGAAAGATTTATTACACACTCTAATCTTCTTAGCTCCATTAAAACTCTTATTAGAAACCACCAACAAAATATTTATTTCTAGGGAAACAAGATCGCTAACAACCACAAGTAAAAGGAGACTTACCATGAAAATCCTTGATTCAATTTACTTCAAACTCATTATCCTAAATTTTCAATGAACTTTCTCATCTTCGAAAGTCAACTCACCATGCATCAAGCAAAGGATGAGTACCAATTCCAAATCATATATATTGCCAAACACATGGCGATACGCCAATTAATCAAATCATCTAGCTCATCAAACTCAACACGTATCGGTCTTCGCTTACGAGATTATTCCTCGAATCTGGTCACAAATCTAAATTTCACAAGTAAGATTCCTTTTTAGAGCTTAACAATTTAAGACAACAATTTCCCAAACAACCACCAAGGTAACTATTACAATATCCCGCAACAACGAACTATTATCATGATCCACTCAATTATCAAAATAATCCTACAATACCAAACTCCAAATCTAAAATCACCAAGAGAGGATACATTATCACTATTAGGATTCATCCTAGAGCTTAAGTCCTATTTTCCATGATCAAATACAACATGAAATTCGCTCAATCTAAAGACACATTTTCTAACTAAAGAATTCCAAAATACATTACACTTACTCTCTGAGCCTACAACGGGATATCCAAACCACTAGAGAAAAGATTAAGCAGCAACGAGATAGAAGACGATACGGAATCTCAAGGCGAACACGAGAATAAATAAGGCACGAGATTACAAGAGAGGGGCGCTGAAAATAACGAGGTCAAGGAAGAGACAAAGCAGATAGTAGAGTTATGAAGATATCTGAGTAAGAAAGAAGATACGAGCTTGTGATTTCTTAAAGATCAATCTTGACAAAAACATTCAAGAATGGAAATGAAAAGGAATGATGGCACGAGTAAAGGTTTAAGGTTAAATCCACAAAATTTCTCCTTTCAGACTTAGGGTGATAGTAAAGCAACTCATCCCAAACAAAGGTCTCTTACAAAGGACCATCGTACCACAATCATCAAAGTAAAGTACACCTAGATTTAACAAATCGATTACAACCCAATTCATCCAGCCTTTCATATAACACGGATTCCCAATTGCGGAATTGCAACTCAAGCATAGTATAATTCCTTTAGCTCAAATATTCAACACAACCTCAAAGGTTTCTTTAACCGAAGGACTAAAAATACTCCCTTATACTCAGTTATTTTCAACTCATATAGCCCACGAGTTCATTATTATCAAAGTACAACATCAAGTCAAACATCATCATTAACGTCCCAAGGTACTTCCATCATAGTTCACATCATCGAATCTCTCTCATATCTATAATCCTCAAGTAATATGGTTCAACTTACCGAAACCTTACTACTTCAAACGAGTCTCCGATACCACAAGATAAGATCATATCTTTAAATCCAAGAACTATAGCCAAATGCTTTTCCACCAAGCCTATACTCACAAACACACAATAGGAAACCACAAGACGTCACTTAACCTCAAAAGTATTTCGCACCTCAAGATATCCTTCAAAACTTCTTATTTACACCAATTAGACATATCGTAAGCATGGTCTTCAAAACGATACTAAACTTCTAAGTCCAAAAGACTAAATTATTAATGAGTTAAGAAGTCATAGCCAACTCATTCAACCTTACACCATCAAATACCATGAACTATCTACACATTAGTCATGGCAAGCATCAAGCATTAAAATCATCAAACGTATCTTACTACCTTTCCTTAGAGTTACAACCAATCATCAATATAGGGTGAATTTAGATCTACACCATTTTCCTCAAATCACAAATTCATTCAAGCAAACACTTCTTCTAGGAAGAGAGCATAATACATTAAGGACGAGAGAATTCATCGATGAGGAAGAAATATACTTCAATTCGGCTTGTCAATCTTCAATCTTCGGTAAAGGATACTTCTTCTAGGTAATACATGATCCACCTTAAGACGTAAGATACAAACAGACATAACATCACTCAACACAATCAACAAACAAGTTAGAACCTAACAAACATCAAGTACACCAAAGACTACCACCTTAGGTCCTTAAGTCTACCCATCACTCATTTATTATTTCAAGGTCAAGTAGTTTAAGTTTAGGGTTCACGTGTGTGCGTCGGGAGCGATAAAGCTATGATACCAACTGTGACAACCCTCGCGAATGTGGAAATATAAAACATACAAGCATGTGAATTTTATAGCGGAAATATGAAGTTTTTTAAAAACTTTTATACATGCAAGAAGAAGTATACGAGGAGTGTCAAATATTACAAACCAAAGTACGAATCAAACTACAACAAGAGACGTAGTCTCTCCAAATGTTATCAAAGTAAAAGTAATTACCAAAACGAGCTAAATAACGTCTAGAGGTGTTTTATCCAGGGACAACGCCCGCTAGCTCACACCCGAACCCAAAATACCACAAGCAAAAAGCCATCCAATCAAGCAACCTGTTCATCCATGAAAAACATGAACGCCACAGTCAGTGGGGAGTAACTCCGGGTTCTCCCAGCCATATCACATTAAACGTACATAGAAGAAAATACAAAAGTAGAAGCATGCATATATAGATATACATGTGAAATACGATAAGGATAGATAGGCAATTCAATATATAATGATAAGAGCATATGGAATACAAATCTGAATCCATCATGTTATACAAAGACTCAGGGAAGACACTCTTAGGCAACCGAATACGCTCACTAGGGCTTACATCTCACCGTTAGCGGTATAAGTTTGATAAGATTGAGACTCGACAAACAAACCATGCCAAGTCATGCAATGACCATGAATAATCAATCATGTAATCACGCATCCACACATAACAATACAATGACGACCGCTCTCATGGTAAATGAAACGCACTAGCACCGTGTACATGGCAAGTATGATTAACAAGCATCCACGGGAGAAAAACATTCCCTGAACGCATATACGATTCAATCCATTTCGTATATGTAGACTAATTTCCTCCTGGTAGGAACGACGATAATAATACGGTTCCTAATCTAAATATGGCCAGACTCCCAGAATCGCATTTTCCGGTTCGACAAGCGATGACATTTCGCATCCAAGACTCGGTCAATCATTGACGCCGAGTACCCCAAATTCGGTAGAATAATTCACAAAAGAGGCGGAAAAGAGCTCGAGCCACATAACAAGCGGTACGCTACATGCAAATAACACCACCTCGCAAGTACACAACATTTGACGGCCGGGTCGATCAACGCAATGCGTTCGCCTCCCAACAACGTCGCCGTATGCCTACTAACACATGCAATTAAGCAGTAAGATACCTCCCCGTTCCGACATTCCAGCCTTAAGAACGTGGAGGTAGCCAAGGGAATGAGAGTAAAAAGCACAAGACAAAATAGTGCTCAAACCGTATCATTTGTAAAAACCGACTCAAGGTGGAACATACCAAAAACCGTCACAAAACATGATAATAGGGCATTATATAAATGTAACTATGATAAACATGAATCAATACATGATACATAAGCATTAGACCAAGTTTAAGAAACATAATAAATAGGAAACATAGATCTTATCTCAAAACAACGAGTTTGGAAACTAACTAAAACAAGGGTCCACTTCAAACGGTCATAACTAGAGTTCTAGATATGAAAATACAGAAATTCCAAGTTGAGGTGATAGCTTATCCTCTTACGGTTCCAACGATAGGTCACAAGCCTAAAACAAGCAAGTAACGAAGGAGATATGATCATTTTACGAAAAGGGGTCAGTGTAGTGAAACTGCACAAGTCACGACCGTGACTTGTATTTCACGCCCGTGAAACCCTCTGTTACGCAAGGGTAAAAGATCAGCCACTATTTCACGCCCGTGACTTGAGTCTCACGACCGTGACTTGGGTCAAGACAACTCCAATTTGTTCTAAACTCAACCATCATCAACTATTATCATAAATCATCACTTCTCATATCAATTCTCATCTCAATTCTCAACAAACAACAAGTATCATCATCAACAAACATCAACTAACAACAATCATCATCAATAACATGAATCCTAAGCTTTCTAATCGTATTCTAAATACGAATTCTAACATAGAAGCATGTAAAACACGTAAATGATATCGAGTAACCCTTCACCGTTACCTTTTCGCGTCTTTAATCGATTTCTAGAAAGTCTTCCTAGTCTCCACCTATAATTAGATAATAAAAGATGAATATAATTCACCTTTGAGAAAGACGGATAAATAGAAAAGCGAGAAAGACGGTAATTTTATTACCAATACGGATAGAGGAAGATAAGAGGGGAAGAATAAGACGAACTTACAAGAATTTGAGCGAGAATTGAGCGAGGTACGACGATTCTAAGATTGGATGAAAATGGAGGCAAGGTTTTGGGTTTCTTAGAGAAGAAGAAATGTTGAGTTGTGTTTGTGTGAGTATGAATTAGGTTAGGAGTATGAGGAAAAAGTCAACAAAAGTCAATGACGGCTTAAGACAGGTTTTACTTGAAAACTCGCGGAAAATTCCAAATACGAACTCGGAAATTCTAAATTCCACTCGGAACATTAAATTCTAAAATAAAACTAAAATACGCTGAAAAGTATCCGTAAAATATTTTTACTATAAAAATAGGGTACATTTGCGGGTGTTACAATCCTCATCGGGAAGGCCTCCAAAGCTATCCCGCTCAATCGAACTCATTTGAGCCGGGTGTATCTCGAAGTTATTTGGGGCCAAGACACCAAAATTGATTGGAGATTGGGTATCATCATGATTGGGTCGGTTACGGTCACGTAAAGTAGTCATTTGTGGTTGATTTTGTTGTTGAGGTGTTGTAGGTGGTGAATTTGGTGGTGTGTTTTGTAGAGTATCGTAGAAGGGGTTTTCGAATGTGGGTTCAATGGTGTCGTTTTGTGGGTGATCGGGTTTTGTAGTGGATGTAGAAGCGGTAGAAGTATTGGCTTGTTGACGGCTAACCGTTGTTGAATTCCTTACTCGAGCAAGTGTATTAGCTCGTAGAGTCCTAAACAACCTTTCGGGCTCCGGATGGCTCAAGAACAACCCTTCACCCCTAGGCATGCACTCAAAAGCAACTCAAAAACAAGTTAGACTCCTAGTGTGTTTTTGGGCACACTAGGGAAAGACAATAATGCAAGGCCCTCTACAAATAATCAAACAACTAAACACCAACAAAAACAACAATAAGTAACTTGACTAAATCTAAGACACAAAACAAACTATGAGTTTCCTTACGTCATCCCCGGCAACGGCGCCATTTGATGAGTTGTTTTTCGTCAATACACACATCAAAAATAAACCCGATATTAGTAGTATAAAGGGGTCGAATCCACGAGGATGGAGGGGTCAACTACAAGCTTGATCACGTCCTATTCTAGCCTAACAAGAGTTGGATGAGAAGATTAACTATGAACTACTAAATGCAAGAAATTGCTAAAATGATATGGTAAAAACAATTTATGGAAAACTAAGGTAAAGGGTTCACCTTAGGGGGATCAATGGGTTAGTCAAGTAATTAGAAAGTGGGTAATAAGTTTGAGTAGAATTAATTGCTAATGTCTCAACAATTAACAATCTTCAACAAAGCTATCGCATTTATCTCAAATTACTCATATAAACACTAGTCTAATCATCTTTAACACCGTCGCTTAAGAGATAATCAAACAATATTTGATAAAGTGTGTAACTTTCGTTTACACAATTCATCAAACACCTAGTGTGCATATGGGTAATACTCTAATTATTACCACAAGTCTACTAATCACTCAACCGATTATCCCACATAGTCCTCCCTTAGGCTCCCCCTAAACCATAGAGGGAGACTACTCACTCATGTTGAAGGAAAGAAAACAACTAAACAATAAGAATAGGGAGATGAATATCATACTTTGGAACTGAATAATTCTAACAATCAAATGACAAATAATTAACTTGAAATGAAATAAATTGCATAAACAACTAAAAGATGAAGAATTTATACCAACAATACTTGTATTAATGAATAGGGAGAATGTCTTCACCCAAAATCTTCAATACAAAAGTTCGAACACTAAACCAAGTTGCAAATACTAATTAACCAACTAATTAGCTTAATTATGAAAGATTAAAAGAAGATTAAATGCTAATTCTATGAGAGTTTCAGATCTAGGGTTTCATGCCCTTTAATTACATAAAAGGGTCTATTTATAGGTTTACAAAACGGAGAAGAAATGGGCTTCGAAAGGCTTCATGGACTGGCAAAATCACGACCGTGAAATGGGTTTCACGGTCGTGAAATCAGTCTCACGACCGTGAAACTGCAAGTCACGGTCGTGAGATAAGTGGCAGAACAAGGTCTTCTTTCACGAACAAGTCACGACCGTGAAATGGGTTTCACGACCGAGACTTGACTTGAAATGCACGAAAGTTCGCCCTTTTCGAAAGGCATCTCACGACCGTGAAATTCCTTTCACGCCCATGAAATGCTTCTTGTCCCTCTTCCTTTGCTTGACTTTGTTACTTCCTTCCCGGTTTCGCTTGCCTTGACTCGGGAGGGCTTTGGCGCATCGAGTAGGGCCCCCCAAGGGTATGTGGGGCCCCCAAGGTATGCCGTGGGTCCTCCGAGTGATTCACCTTCTTCTTTGTCGATCAAAACTAGGTAGAAATCGCCTCAAATGACGGTTTACCTACAAAAACATGATAAAAGCGAGAAGTGTGCTAGAAGAAGGTAAAACACGTAGAAACGCTCTTAGGGAGCGTTAAAGGCAAGCGAAACGAGACAAAAAGGGGTGAAAAAGTAGGGCGAAATGACACTATATCAGCAAGTCTCCTTTAAGACGAGCCATTTCCGTCCTAGGGTTTAAGATGGGTAAATGTGACCCTTTTAGTAGGGGTGAGCAAAACCGGGTACCCGATACGGTTTTAATAACTGTATCGGGTGCCCGATTTTTGGAAGGCCAAAAATTAGAACCCGGATCCGACCCGGTTTAACCGGGTACCCGGTTTTCGTATACCCGGTTAAATCGGGTACCCGAAAACCGTATACCCGGATCCGGTTTAATTGATAATGCTCAAACCTGGAATTCGAGTGCACAACATTAGTAATAACCGATAAATAAGATGCTTATATAATCCACTAGGATCATTATTACAAAACACAACTACTTGTAAAGTCAGTAGGTAAAATAACAAAATACAAATTTGCAAAATTTCACACGGAAATTTGTCACTGATAAAGTGAGTTGCGTATATTACAAATTTCACATAAAATGATTGATGCTCAAAATTTCACCCATATAGTCAAAATAGAAAACAAAATTTTACATACAACTTTTTTTTGGTTATTTTTAATTAAACCGGATCAAAACCGTATACCCGCTTTTGATTTTCCCCGACCCGGACCCGGTACGGTTTTTTAAAAAACCGTATCGTATACCCGGAAATTCGTATCGTGTACCCGAAAATCCGTGTAGTTAAAACCGTATACCGTATCGTATCCGTATATTAAAACCGTATCGTATATTTTTGCTCATCCCTACCTTTTAGAGCCAAATGGGACTACTTTTAGTTAAAAAGTTACAAGAACCATAATTTTTATCAGTGACAGTAGCTATTGT
Source organism: Heliosperma pusillum (assembly GCA_022085475.1). Classification (NCBI taxonomy): domain Eukaryota; kingdom Viridiplantae; phylum Streptophyta; class Magnoliopsida; order Caryophyllales; family Caryophyllaceae; genus Heliosperma; species Heliosperma pusillum. The sequence goes on along the minus strand of JAIUZE010073532.1, from coordinate 46,448 downwards.
TTAATGGCAACATTTTATTACAAAAATGGTGACATTTGGCACATGTTAAACCTCAAGATGGAATGATCCGTTTGAAACGGGGACTTCCAAATGGAAGCGAGGAACTCCGAGTATTATTACTCCATTATTACTCATATGCCATTAAACTAAAAGTACATGACTAAGTGAATAACACAACTATACATAGCGAAGAAAAAACCCCAAGTGGGAATAACTGCTTGAAATATTTGGATTGATAGCCCCACCGGTGATTAGATATGAGTGACTCCATTAGTCCCCGAAACCTAAATCTATCTGAATCAAACCGAAATTGAATCAAATTAACGCACGTGAAAAATATTCGAACATGAATACATTTGAACCGATATTAAATGAACCGATAAACTTGAATTAAAGAGAATCATGATTTTCTTTTCACCGATTCTTTGTTTAGTGATTGTATTGGATATTAACACCCACCTTAATTGTTGACACTCACCTGAACTCATATTGGCCTGACTTATTTTCTACACGACTCGAAATAGAATAAATCAATTAAAACGGCTACCTGAACACAACTTTTGAAGCTCGCCTGATCTAATATTGACCAAACTCAATCCGTACCGGGCCCTAAATAGCACCAACTAGTAAAGCGGTTACTGATCAAAGTTGAACTAAAACTGAATGACCTAATCCGATAAGAGCATTTGATGGCCATAAGACAGTGTCACCAAGGAATTTCCTGACCATCCCATGCAAAAAATTTACCATTATCCTGAATCTTGGCTCCGTCAATGATGCTAAGAAGCTTATTGACACAGAATTCTCTGGTAAACAGCTTGCCTTGTGGCACATTTTTTCTGAAAAGGCCGAGATAAATCGGTGTCGACTGTGCCTGGGTGCAACAGAATGCAAACAATAGGCCCCTTCTTACGTGCAAGTTCCACTGAAACTGTTTTAGTCACTGCACATGCAAGAAGCAAAACATCAATTACAAGTACGACTCTCCTTTGTTACTCCGACTCTACTACATACATGACATGGGCCAAGAGTATTGGAGACAAGTTCTGTGAAAAATTCCATGTTAGTTGTCTTTCGTGATATGTAGAAGTGTTGATCGTGTTCGCACTGTTAAGCGTGTGACATGCGACACACACCCGAAGTGAAATGTCAAAGTAACATACCAATACAAACTCTCTTATTCGTTGCGGAGGTCAAAGAAAGACACTACTATCCCACCTAGATTCCAATTAGGTTTGTCTGGGTACTGTTCAGTTTTGATGCAAGCTAAAACAAATAAAAGTTGATAAGCAAACCAAATTGTTTCACCATAGAAGCTTACACAAAAATTATAGATTATGAACAAAAACAGTACTAGTGACACCAAATCAAGCTATCATTACGATGCACGTCAGCAATATTGTAGCTTTTATAAGGTTGATTTTCATTAACTAGTTTGTCCAATGCCTTGAAGATATTTAATGGCTAAGTTTTAAGGGAATTAAACCCAGTAAATTTATGGAGAGTACTTAACCCAGTAAGACCACCACTACGGGTTAGAACCGCCAATGAATGGTCACACACCTCAACATGAAAAGATGTAGAAAGAGAAGAGAAAGGCGAATGAGAGGTGAAACATACATATAGTAATACAAAAGTCAAGCAGGTATAAAAAAAACAGTTTTCTATTATAAAAACTGAGATATAAAATACAAACGAAAAACAATAATTTAAATATACAAGTAAAATTTGATATTTGAAGATAATCATAAAAGTAAAGAAAACATGATTAAAATAAATCAAATACCATCATCCACATGTATAATTTCCCTTCATAATGCTCTCTCCGTCACCATATACTCTTCAATGCTAAGTAATCTAGTGTCATTTTCAATCCCCTTAATCCAAATTTTTTTTTCGCCCCGCTCTACCCCTAAAAACCTTTTTGTGGTACTCATGTTTTGAGTCTCCTAACGGGGTTGTGTATTCTTCCTAATTATAACATGGTCGGCAATATTTGTGCATGTGTAATCGAACAGCGCAGAACTAAGCTTCATATGACCACAATTCTCACTTTGTACTCAAACTTTGCATGCAAAATAAAAATGAAGTCAGAATTAGCAAACGAGTGGAGCTTTTCGCTTTGGGGATAAAATAGTTTGATAGTTTTGCATGTATTTATAATACTGAGCATCCTAAAAAATTTCGAATAATAGGGAAGGCTCTGCAGGGGTTAGAACACTCCCCAAAGGATGACAATGGAACCCAACAATGGTCAAGAGGATTTAGTCTTGCATTCACACTTTAAATACAGTGGTCAAGAGAATTTACACTACCCATGCTCAAAAGATGGATACAAATAAGCTAAAAAAGTACTCGAATATCAGAGTGTATACACACCAAGAAAAACAAGGGTTGAAGAGAATCGATAGCTGATCAACAGAGAGAAAAGGAAAGAAAAGTAATAGAAGGTGAAACACCGCATGCAGAGGCTAAAACCTACGCACATTAAAACTCAAAGCCCATGTTAGTTAAACTAGGCAACTCTTAACAGGACTACAATTCAAAGCAGTTTTACAATTAGAGGTTGACTACAGAGAAGACCTTGTTGGTTATGTGAAAGGAGTATTCCCTTGACATCTCCGACCTTCCATATATCCAAGTTTATAATCATTAAGACTCCCATCATCTTAGTATCAACTTTTAATGCAATGTAATCCCAAGAATGTTTCAGCAGTCAGAACTACTACAATTATCATACATAGCTTGCAGCGAAATAAATTCCAACTGTTTTGAAAATTCAGCAGAATTGGGCCAACTTTAAATGATCATATCTAGAACTTTACTTAGTCACTTTTTGTGTTCTTTATATTTCCAAAATCTTGAATGAGTCTTCTTTCACATGGCTTATGAATCATTAACATTCATTGAGTAAATTGTACACAATCGAGCTTCAAAGACTGTCACACAGAATGATGTTATGTTTTTCTGAAAATGACGTGTCAACACTAAAACGTGAATAACTCAATATTTGATGAATAGTTTTGGTTGATTCTTTTTGGATATCAAAGCTAACATCCTTAGCTTTCATTTGAGTCATCATGGGCATTTTTAATGGACCTGGGCTAAGAGATATGATTTTTTTGAAGTTCCTGCTGCTACACAAGAAAACTGATGTACATTCAGTTCTGACCTGAACTTACTCAAAGGCTCATAACTAAAGATCCAAGCATTAGTTTTGAATGATTCCAATTGGAGAGTAAAGCTAACTCTTGTAGCTTTCATATGAAACCTTAAAGTCTTTCTAATTCATCCTCAGTTAAAAGTTATGAAGCCTCAAAATCGCTACTGGTTGCTGAACTGTTACAGCAGATGTCATCAGTGACCTGCTAATACTCAAACTTCCATATCTAGAGTTCAAGTCATCTTTTGGGTTGATCCTTTTTGGATGGGAAAACTAACCTTCATAGCTTTAAAATAAGATATCATTGGCTTTCTAATTCATCATGAGCTAAGAGTTGTGCAACCTTCAAAATGGGTCAGATTCTTGAAATGTGATGACATGGTTTGTTTTGCATCTGTGTACAACATGAGTTGTCTTAACTATTTAGCATGGCTTGAAGGGCACGTCCAATGACTTATATTGATACCTAGATGATGCTAAGGATGTGAGCATTTGCAGTAAAAGAAGAGCTTTTGAATTGATAAAAGACAGGTCACATGTGGAAAGAACACAAGAAAAGCGACAGCTTGTCCTTGTCTCCTCTTTTCTGAATCCTTTTGCAAATGCAGCCATGGGGCCACGAAAGAAGACAAGGCAACAGCTCTTTCATGTCCCAAGTAGTAGAAATTAGTCCCTTTATTGTATTTGTCCTCTTACTTTATTGAAAATCAGCCATTAGATTAGAGTAGTTAGAAATCAATGGCTAGATTGCATCTTAGGGTTTTTATTTGTTGAACTTGTAATGCTCTATATAGAGAGTCATTTGCCTTATGTAATATTAAGATTATGAAATGAATTTTTAGAGGTTTTAAAAACCCTTTAGTCTTTGCTTGTGTGCTTAGACACCCATCTCTCTTTGCTATGTGCTGGAGAACCTCCAAGGGCTTCGAGCCATTGGAGCGGGGTTGAGTCCTATGCTTGTGTGTTTGGGCGAAACTACCTCGAGGCTTATACCTGATGTATGATCTAAACTAAGTCGTATCCATCTACCTCCAATTGTATAATAGTCACAAAATAAGCCCTCCAAAACAGCCCGATGAACAACTACTCGAGTCGAGTTTAAATTGTTGTTGATTCGTTGAGTCTTGGTTGCAATTGGTTTCTGGGACCGTCCTATCATTAGCCCGGGTTTAGGTGTTATTTTGCTTAGGTTTTGTGTCATTTGTGAAGGTCTCGAGTAATGGGCATTTTTGTTGTTGTGGTTGGGTTTTAAGGGATGTAAACAGTCCTTTTAGGGCCCTCGCTCCGTTTCAGTGCAAATGGTATCAGAGTAACAGGAGCTCAGAGCAAGCAAGGCAACCCAAGGCAACCCAAGGCAACAACAACTCAACCAACCACATGGCCAGCTATGACAATGTCCTATACAGTCCAAGCATCAACTATCCAAGCCTCAGCCACAACAATCCCAGCCCCAAATGCACCCGCGCAGTCACGGTCCACTTGGACAGAGTCCGGGTGGGCCATCCACACCTAAAGAAACCTAACCAATGGTCAAGCTAGGTCTTAGGGAGAGTCCTCAACAGTTTTGTCCAGGATTTCTTCTTCAGAAAATGCACACACCCAAAGTTAGCTTAGGGACCAAGTTCAGCAGACCAAATGCAGCTCTTTTGTGAAGTTGTTCAGATGTCACTGTCTTTTCTGAACAAACTAGCTTGAGGGAACTTCACCAAAGCTTTTGGGATCCATTCTACTTCAGTATGGCTCACAATACCAAGGATTGTCTCATTAGAAACTACTTTTCTACTTTATTACTTTATTTCAGAACTCTGTAAGCATTGTAGCTGTTACATTTTCTTCTTTTGTGAGCCATTTGTGGCCTTAGATGTAGATGAACGTTTGAGATATAATCCCTTGCCTATATAAGGCCTATTTTTCTAATGAATGAAATCAAATTTGAAGTAAAAACCTAATCTGAAACTTGTTTTCTGTTAAATCTCTTGGTTGTGTGCTGGAGTTGTCCTTTGCTCAGTGCTAGTGCTAGTGCTAGGACCTGAGAACATAATCCTTTGCTGAGTGCTGGGATTAGGCTCTCGCCCCTTAGTCTATTGGCTTTGTGCTTTGGCTACGTACTATCTGTTCTCATACTTCTAGCATTTTCAGTCTTTAAAGCAGAAACAGTTTGATTGGTGTGAAACCTTAGTTAAATTGCTCTGATACCATTTGCACTGAAATATGACCCAAAGGGGTTGATTTCAGGCCAAGAAAGATGCCCCAACAGCCACCACTCCAGCATGGCTCAATTAGTACTAAAACTAAGCAAAATGACATCTAAACCCGGGCTAATGATAGAACGGTCCCGGAAACCGCTTTGCACAACCAAGTGCAACCAAGACTCAACAAATCAATAACAATTTAAACTCGATTCGAGTAGTTGTTCATATAGGTTTGAGGACTGTTTTGGAGGGCTTATTTTGTGGGATTAATACAATGGGAGGTAGATGGATAAGACTTAGACTAGATCACACAGCAGGTCTAAGCCTCGGAATAGTTTTGCCCAAGCATAGGCCTCCGCTCCAATGGCTCGAAGCCCTTGGAGGTTCTCCAGCACATAGCAAAGAGGAAAGGGTGTCTAAGCATACAAGCAAAGACTTAAGGGTTTTTAAACCTTTTAAAAATTCATTTCATAATCTAAATATTACATAAGGCAAATGACTCTTTAATATAGAGCATTACAAGTTCAACAAATAAAAACCCTAAGATGCAATCTAGCCATTGATTTCTAACTACTCTAATTTAAGGGCTGATTTTCAATAAAGTAAGAGGGCAAATATAAAGGGACTAATTTTTACCACTTGGGACATGAAAGAGTTGTTGCCTTGTCTTCTTTCGTGGCCCCATGGCTACATTTGCAAAAGGATTCAGAAAAGAGGAGACAAGTGGAGATAAGGACAAGCTGTCGCTTTCGTTCTGTTCCTTCCACATGTGCGCTGTCTTTTATCAATTCAAAAGCTCTCCTTTTGCTACAACTGGATGCTCACATCCTTACCATCATCTAGGTATCAATTTAAGTCATTGGACGTGCCCTTTAAGCTATGCTAAATAGTTAAGACATCTCATGTTGTACACAGGTGCAAAACAGACCATGTCATCGCATTTCAGGAATCTGACTGATTTTGCAGGCTACACAACTCTTAGCTCAGGATGAACTAGAATGCCAATGATATCTTATTTTAAAGCTATGAATGTTAGCTTTTCTCTACAAATAGAATAAACCCAAAAAGATGTCTTGAACTCTAGATATGGAACTTTGAGTACTAGTAGGTCACTGATGACATCTGTTGTAACAGTTCAGCAACCAGTAGCGACTTTCAGGCTTCATAACTTTAACTCAGGATGAATTAGAAAGCCTTTAAGGTGTCATATGAAAGCTAAATGAGTTAGCTTTACCCTCAAATTGAAAGCATTCAAAACTAACGCATGGATCTTTAGTTATGAGCCTTTGAGTAAATTCAGGTTAGAACTGAATGTATAGCAGTTTTCCAGTAAAAAAACAACAAAAAACGCCTCGAGGTAAGCTAGAGGCTTGACGCCTGCCACCTCGATCTCTCTTCAAAATCAAATCAATCCAAACAAATATTTTCAATTGACGACCATTCGTCACTTTTCAAATCAAATTAATTCAAATAAGTCTTTAATTGACGATCGTTCGTCACTTCTCAATTCAATTCAAAAAACGAAAAAAAGGAGAAACTAGCAATGCTCGAGACACCTAATTTTTGGAGATACAATCCGTGGGCCCATCTTTTATCATCAAGATATTGCTCGCAAAAACCGAGCAGATTCCCCGGAATGATTGATCTTGACATAGTCTTCCGTATACCCGCGCCTCGATCGGTTTCAAAACCGTCACACGATATTATCATCCCATTAATGACCCATCTTTTCCGGATATACAATATGTGGACCCATATTTCATCATCAAGATATTGCTCGCCACAACCGAGCAAATTTCTCGGAATGATTCGATCCTGAAAGAATCTTCCATATATGAAGTTTCAACATATGTTTCCCCAAAGAGAGTTCATTTGAAGACAGAGACAGGCCGATTCACATATATGATATTATCCCCAGCGGCTAGCGAGCCTCATTACACACCTTATCCCCAGCTGCTGGCGAGCCTCATTAAGCATCATTCAAACGGCTGGTGAGGCTCATTACGCGCATCATTCAAACGGCATGCGAGCGTCATTACGCACCCAATGCAACGCAGGCGAGCCTCACATCGCACCTTAGTCCAAATAAGAATATTCTCAGGTATGACTCCTTGTTATGGCTGGCGAGCTTTCGTACGTAGTCTAACGGACTTTAAACGACCATCCCCGATGGTCGACAAACTTTAAAATTTTTCCAACGACAGGTCCTTGGTTTAGACCCCTTGAACCACCTCGCGTAGCCATAGTCGTCAGGTTGTATTCTTCGATTGACCTGATGGCTATACTTTGACTTTTGCCTTGTCCAAGCCTCAGTCAATGTGGGGGCTCTGTAGATACCTCAAATCCACACCTTTCGCCAACCACCCAGTGATGATTAGGCCGCATGTTTGCTACGCAAAACGATTTATGACAGTTCGTAAGTTTATCGTCAAGTGATAGCTCAAACACTTTTGTCTACCCCTGGGTCGTGATCTACGTGCCGATACAATCGTTTTGACAGTCATTAGAGTTCATTTGGAGTCCGGGTAAAAAACCACTTCATTTTCTATAAACCGTCTTAAAACTCCGAGTCAGAACAAGCAGAAATATCCTGAATATTTTATGAATATTTCAAATTCTATCTTTTTTTATAAAATATATCTCATATCTTTTAAAAGGGAAGTATAGATCTACCACAAATATTCTTCCACTGTTGGAAACCTCTGGGGAAGAGGAGTATCATCTGATGCGACTCTTCGAAGAGGTGCATCATCTGCTGCGCCTCTTCCTCAGCTGTTTTCTTTGGTTTCGGAATATTTTCTAGATTTCTTTGCGTGTTCGAGTTATTCCAAAACTCTTCGGATTTCTCTCTATAAAAGTCGAGGTTCATGCTTACTTTCAAAGCACACGAGTGTTCCGCCCCTTCTCTTCTTTCTTTGCATTCTAGACCTTGCTCTAAGCTTTTGACATCTACGTGCTTGATCAATCGTCCACGTAAACTCAGATCTTTCTGGGTTACCGTCGCGTTTTGCATTGACCTACCAATTTGACCACGACACCTCAATCAGTTTAATCAATCGATTTGAATCCTCTCTCGAGGGCCCTTTCTTTACATTCGAGTCGAGCTATCACTAAAACGCAACTTAGTTAATCTTGTTTCGTCAAACATGTAAGTCTGAGGGTGATATAATCCCATCTTGTATTTTGTATCTTGTATCATGTAAGATTCATGTCGGATTCATGCTTAAATTTTTTCAAAACCTTTATTAGTTTTTATTATTTATTAGAAATCGTCTTTTAATCTAATTTCATATTTAGATAGCTTGTCTTGACTTAGATTCCTAATGATCAATATTTGTGGATTTTTGTCGTCTTTTATATCAAATCGTGTCTTTTAGGGTTAGATCCTTTCCTATCTAGTCTCTAGATCCGTCTTTGATATAATTGAAAGTATGATTAATCAATTAAATCATCTTTATTCGACTTATAGATCGATAACAAACCGTAAATACACAAATGAATACTAACTGATTGCGATTCTGGCATCACAACCAGAACCCAACTCAAGAAAAGACGCACAGAGTGTCGCGCCTCTTCCAGAGGACGCATCACCTTCTGCGCCTGTTCTGGGTTGGATTCTGTCTCTGAACTTCCTGATTCGCTCTGACGTAGCCTTAATCGTTTAATTAATCTACTATTAACCCTAATATCGCTGCAAATCAGTTCTAATTCTTTTCCTTTTCTTTAAATATTTCTTTCGACATATTTCCGACATAGATCCTTGTATCCGTTGTAATCTCTGTAATTCTTATATAGTTTTTTTATTTAAACATTGTATTGTATGAATTAATTGTCTTCTCACATGCAATCAATCTAATTCCAATTTCAACTCAATCAATTGCGAAACTACATGTTCAACCGACATAGTTTAACTCAGATGCTAGGATTAAATTGTGGATGTTGCATTGCATGCATATAACTGACAACATATCAAGTACAGAAGAGTTTCCCTAATTGTTAGTAGAGGCCGATATCGAGGCGGGTGGGATTAGGTGTTCGATTAAAGAACTTCCTAATACGTAACCTCACCCCTTACTCCAGATCTCCGTGAGCACCCGTGTTCATTTCCATCCACAAGAGTCGTTCTAGAAATAGAATGTTAAGGGTAACGAGTTCTTAGTGCTTATGTCATTACTTTGTGTCTTGACATGGCGTAAAGTATTCGAACGGTTCCAACTTGCCACAAAAGTTGGTGGCGACTCCACAAATGCGTATTTCTACTCTTGTCCCTCATTTCTCCATCCGTGGTTCCCCGTGCACCAAAGTTTAGAAATGATCGTGAATCCGTGTATCACAATATTACATTAATTGAACAAATAAAATAAATACAATACAAAAGATGGGATTTACACCCTCAGACTTACATGTTGACGGAACGAGATATTAACTAACTTAACGTTTTAGCGATTGCTTGACTCGAATGTATTCAGAAAGTGCCCTTGTTAAAGGACTAAAATTGATTGATTGATTGATTGATTGATTGTGTTAGTGGTCAAATTGGTCGGTCAATGCAAACGTGATGGGTACCCAGAAGGATCTGAGCTTATGTGGTCGATTGATGAAGCACGTAGATGTCGATAGCTTATTGCAAGGTATAGAATGCAAATAGAGAAGAGAAGGGGCGGAACACTCGCGTGCCTTAAAAGTGAAAACGGAGCTCTCCTTTTATAGGATAAAATACGGAGAGTTCAAGAACAACTCAAACTTATCTCGAAAATATTCCGAAAACAGAGAAAACAGCTGGGGAAGAGGCGCAACAAGTGCTGCTTCTCTTTTCTAGAGGTTTCCTTACGCGGAAGAAGAATTGTGGTAGATTTATACTTCCCTTTTTAAAAGATACATGATATATTTTATCAAAAAAGATAAAATTTGAAATAGTAATAAAATATCCAGAATATTCCGCGTGTTCTGTCTCGGAGTTTTAAAACGGTTTCTAGAAAATGAAGTGTTTTTTTACCCGGACTCCAAATGAACTCGAACTTAGTGTATGTGTGTTAAGAGCCCACTTATGTTGGTGAAAAGGCTCCCACACTTCAAAATCCCGGCCCTAATATGCTTAAGCCAGTAACTCCGTGGTTTGTTAAAAGTGTCGGAAAGTATGAGTATGTATGTGTGGTATGTACAGTCTGCGTTTTGTAGTTATGTTTATGTAACTTGGATGTGAAAAGGCATGGGAATGAATTTCGTAAGGCCTTGGTGATTATGAGGCTGAACTTATAACTGCTGAAACTTTACGTAGGTTCATGATGAGTTGTGGTAAAGGTTTGATGAATGGGTGCCAATACTGGGACCTATGTGTATTATGTGAAGCATGCTATATGTGAGTTATTAAGTTTCGCCATTGCATTCTCTAATTGTGTATATTATCTATGTGTAAAAGGTATTGTGTAACATGTTACGTTTTTAGATGCATCGTGTTGCGTGGGATGTTGGCGATATACGTGTAATTGCCAGAATTTGAAATATATAGAGAAAGTAGAATCTAACTTATGACGAGTTCTAAGTGCGTGCTAGACTCCAAACGACGTTGTTCAACCCTTTTGGGTACTCGACCGAGAACATCTGGGTACTCGATCGATTACATATGGCTCGTCCGAGTACATATGAGTACTCGATCGAGTAAGCCCTACATGGTTGAGTGTAAGGTATTCTCGACCGAGTGCCTAATAGGAATAAGCAAGTCTAATCTGCCAATTGAGTACTCTAGAGAGTACGCGAGTACACTCCACCGAGTAGAGGCTACTCGACAGAGTGCACCCAATAGTCGAATGAGTGCCCCAAATTAAACGATTTTGCTGGAACTTTTCGGTAAACACTATAAACCTAATTTTCTCTTATTTTCACAATATCCTTATTGCAACTCAAAAAACAAAAACATTCTTAAAACTTTTCTCTCAACAAAACCTTGGTGATTTTGTGTCCCTTGCTTTCTGAATTTATCACTTTATTCTTCCTTTCAATCAATCTACTTCCAAGTTCAAGCTAATTTAATCCAAACGTTTTTTAAAATTTGAGTAGAAGTACTTGCTTTTAATTTTAAAATTTCTCTAAGCCTATTAGAGCCATACTCCATGCTTTATTAATTAAGTAAAATTTGCTTTAATTATGGCATTAAGTATTGATGAGTCATACTTATATACATGTTTATGTTTCCCCTTAGTCACTTTAATGGCCGTTTTTAGTGCCTAATTGAGCGATTAAATGCTATAATTGCTAATGTCGATAATGTCGTCTTATCGTGTATTAATGCAGATTGCATGCATTTGCGGAACAATTGAATGATAGTGTACACGGCGGAGTCGATAGGCACGGAGATCGAGAAGTATGAATACGGAAAGAAGTGAAGGTAAGAGCATTCCAGTGTCATTCGATCGAGTATGAGAATACTCAATCGAGCGCGAGAAGAAAAGACTAGTGAAAACAATGGATACTCGATCGAGTCGCAAGCAGAATAATCGATCGAGTACCCCAATATTCGATCGAGTGTCTATAGGAATCCGTGTTTTCCTAAAATTCATTAATATCGGATTATTGTGTAATATAAATAGAAAACTCATAGCTTATTATTTCCTACGCTTTATCACCATAGAAACACCTTAGGAACCCTAGTTTTATCATCGAGACTATTTCCTTCGTTTCAAACTTGTAATCAGTATTTTCACTAATCTTCTTCCGTCAGTTATTATTAGATCGTTAGTTATTCGTTGCTCAATCTTTTATTCATCGTTAATCATGTTTACTTTATTTAATATTTCTGTCTTTTACATCGCTATGATTAGCTAAATTCCTATCTAGGGTTAAAAGGGGATCTAGAGTTGTTAGAAGGGGTAGCTTAATGGATTGAATTGCACTTGCATGGTTATCGTTTAATTCTTGTTTTAAACCTTGTTAATTGATCACTGGCCAGGATTAACTAACCAGTCTCGCAAATTAGGATTTTCATCGAGAGGTTTAAGACTAAGATAGGCTACAATAATTGAATAGAACTCGTTTAATGATAGCGATCGCATGTTAAATGGTAGATCAAAAGGGTATAATTGAATCGATCGATCTTGTGATCTTAGATAACTTTATTGCATGTTAATTGATTATCCCTCTAGCCCTAATAATTATAATTCTAGTGAACCTGAGGCCCTAAATTTATAATCTTATTGAATTTATCCTTAATTATTATTGTTATTGCAATTAGTTAATAAACCAAAACCAAACCCTCAAGAAATTGTTACCTTAAGACTAACTTAGTTATAGCAAATAGATTATTACCGCCTCCTTGTCGATTCGATACCTTAAAGACTAAAAGCAAAGGCATGCTCACTATTCCCTATTATGGCCGATTTTGTGCTAGTAATAAGGAGATGTTGTCTTCTTATTATAAATAATCATCTCATTTCAAGATTAACATAAGTAGTTAATCCATTTTTCTCACACTAGAAATTTTAGAAATTTCAAATAAAAACAAGTTCATATATTTCTAATATCTTGATAATATTACTAAGAGTAGTAATAATCATATAAGTCTTTTTAGTAAGGGTTCCATATATATTATCTAGTATACAATATATGTGGAGATTTGGGATTGTCTAGGTCGAACAAGAGGAGAGTTTCTACACTTCAAACTTAAGGAGATCATCTCACATTCATTTTAGCTCAAGAACAAGAGAAGGAAGGAGTCTTACTCTTGTACCCATTATCAATGTAAGAAAAAAAGTTTTCTTCTTATCTTGATTGTTTTAGTTTGCATGCACTAGATCTTGGATAACTAATTAATAAGTTTATTAGTTCCTTATTAGAAGTGTCTAATGAGGGGGTTAATGAACCCAACACGAGGAAACCCATGGATGAAGACATCGAGGAGGAGCCTTGAGACGATTTATGCCTCGTTCTTGTTTTTGTGGTTGTTTTGTCAAACTTATAATGCATTCGGTTGGTTGTTTCGTACTAAGACAATTAACTTGATTAGTTGTAATCGGCCATCAGGCCAAGAATTGCTATTGTGATGTTTGACTTGAATTTATTGTGGGATTTATGCATGTATGTTTGTTATTTGGTTGTTAGTCGTAACACAAAACAGGTGCAATCGTGACTGAACGTGTCCTTTCTATTAGTGTAATCTACTCGTGTGGCACTCGACAAAGTATCGTTCCTCACTCGGCCGAGTATCGCCCACTCGACCTTGTAAGATAAGTACTCAGCTTAGAGCTTGGAGGTTAGTTGCAACCCATAATCTGCCAGTTGAGAGACTCGACCAAGTGTCGTCTTTACTAGACCGAATACAGACCACTCGGCAGAGGACCACCGACACTCGACGAAGTGTATTGATTTATGGAGTTATTTTGGTCTTATTACGTAAATTCTATGTTGTATAATGATTTACTATTGGGATATTGTCTGTTATACAAAATGGCCACAAGATGTTTGGATGTTCGGTTGATGACATAGCATTTGCGTGCGTATATAATTTTATTAGTAGTTGAGGTCGACCAATACTTAAGCCTAAACATATTTTTTGAGGTCTAAACTGTTTGATGTTTATATTTCAACTTGGTCCACTCTCGAATTGTTGCATTTGTTGATTACTACGGGTTCTGTCGGTATTAATTGCTCATTCTTAATAATCGACTTTTCATTTAGATTAAAGAATCCAATTGATATACTTGTCTAGATGGGATTGGTCGATTTAAATAGAGATTTCACCATTAGTCATTTTGCTTTATACTTGTCCTATCTCTTTCTTAAGAGTGAGCTTTGGGGACGATTTTTTTTTTTGAAGAGGAGTAGATAACATTGCGGCAGTTGATTCCTTCTAAGTGTGTTCAATTACAATTAACTTTACTAATTGCTTTGGGTAATATGACTATCGGTCTGACGAATGTGACTAAGTGTTTTAATTGGCGTTACTAACTGGTGTAGTTAGGGGGTAATTATAGGCAATTGTATGTAGTGTTTGTATATGGTATGTGTATATGGTATTTGTATGTGGTCTTTGGTGACGTAAGTGTATTCAGATGGTGGATAAGAGATTGGAATTGGCATACTGTTAGAATGGCGATACGGACGAATTGAATTTTTACGTTAATTGTATGGTCGTACTTCATAGACATTGTCGCACTCTTGTAAGTTGTGAGTGTCGCGCGTGTTTTAGAGAATGCCTTTGTTCGTTTCCGTTACACGTGTGGGCGAACTTCGGAAACGAATTTCCTTTTAAAGGGAGAAGACTATAATACCCGCCTCTTAGGGACCCGTTGACCGACCTTTGATCTTGTGGAATCCTTCATTGGGGTAGTCGAGGGAATTATATGATGGTTAACTTGTAACACTGGATTTAGTAAGTGTCACTCGGTTGAGTGTCTGTGGCACTCGACCGAGTGTGCTTCATACTCGACCTAGTGGGTGACTGGAAGCATGTTATATAATACGCGGAGGTGGCGACTTAAATCGATTTTCATAAAATCATTTCTTTATATCTCAAAAACCTAAAATGCGACTTCTTCTTCTCCTTACCTCTCCTTCTCCCCTTTTCACCCCAATGGAATCCTACACCTAGAAGACTATCGTGAGGGCGGGATTGGCGAACTGGGACGGAGCTAAAGTGATTATTTGGTCTAGCTAGGTAAGTAGTTGTCCTAATTTTTGTATTAGTAATGATGATGGCATTATGATAGGATTTTACCATTAACTGTAGGTGTCGATGACGAGGTCTTGTATGCATTTGTATGATTGTTGATGCTAGCGGGAGAATTCGCTAAAGGTACGTTTTTCCCTAGTCAGTATGATTAAACCATTGTTGTATTGTTGATATTGTGGTTGATTACTTGTGATTATTGTGGTATGATGTTTGTGACTGTTGGAAGTGTTGGTTGAATATTGTGAGCCATGTCAAGAGATGGTTTCACCCCCATAATGAACTGGGTTCGGCTCGTTGCGATGAGCGGGGCTTTTTGATGTCCAGTGATGCGGTATGGCATCTTTAAGGGGTGGGTTACCTGTTGCGATGGGAACTCAGCTACTCGTTGCGATAAGTGCCATTGTGATCTTTCATTTTGGAGGTAGTGAGACATTGGTTGAGTTACTTCCAATACTACTTTTGTGATTGATTATTATTGTTATATAATCATACTAACCCCGTCTTTGTTTCAAAACTGGGGTGATCCATTTAGAAATAAGGAGCAGGGAGTTTAGTATGTCACGTTGTTTGAGCTTGCTTGATGGTTGGCTGGGACGCTGCGGGACGATGACCACTTCTAGCTTTCAATAAGTCGTTAGTTTTGTAGAGTCTTTTGACATGTTGACATTTCAGTTACGGTTGTATTTTAATTTGAAATTTGGGATTTGGATTATTGTGATCATTTTAAACTTTACATAATGCAATAAACATTTCATTATGATCTACGTGATATGTACTAGCTCGGGTAACCGAGATGGTAGAACTCCTATTCACAGGGGAAGGTCTTACTGAAGGCTCCTTGGTAAATGGGAGTGTTACAATTATGCTTGGTTGGTTTACTAACAAAATGAACTTGGGTACTCGATTTGCTTCTTTTAAAACCTCTACGTATTTTATAAGATATTAGTAAGACTCCTCCCAATGACCATAGAGATTCAAAATAGCTTTTTTTGTTTTGCACCCCAAGCTTTTGCATAAGAAATACTAAAGTTAAATTATTTTGTTATAGCCGATCTTGACAACTTCACCTTCACACCTTAATCCGCTTCAACAAGGTGTTTTATAACGTTGCTAATGAACTCTCGTTTTAAATTTTGGTTGTCCATGGATGGTTTATGAACAACACATGATGATCCTGTTGGAGTAAGTGTCCTCCACAATAGTGCATTTATATAATAAATCTCATTTGGAATATATGTGGCATGATTAGTATATTTTGATACTCCACGTCAGTTGATTAATGTAAATCGGTAACGCTCGGCTGACTAGAGTTTGACGTTATTGTCGTATGACGGCGGTGATCAACTGATCCCTTTAAGTCACACCTATAGGATGAGACCCAAATAGAATACTAATTATTTGTATACGATACAATTTAATTAGATCATTACATATATTTGATATGTACGTTTAGTTACGAGAGTTATTTATTGGAAATTGAGTTAGGAACTCATTTCACTTAAGTTTATTAGTCAATTATACGATAAATGACTGAATAAATTTCACGCCTTATTTTTGTACGATTAAATAAGATTTAATTTAGTGATTAATCGTTAATTCATTAAATTAGTTGTGGTTATTCATATATTTTGAGGTAGAGGTAATTAGTTATTTATATTTACAAAGAGTTGTAAAATAAATTAACTGGACATTGTGGGACCCATTATATATTGATATAATGGTTAAATATCACTTAAAAGTTGAGTGTATATTGATTATTAATTTAAGTCATATAATTGTTATATGATCAAATTAACACTTAATTATACAAGATAATTATACATATGATTATAAGTATTTGTGGGACAAATATCAAAAAATCAAAATGGACCAAATAACACAAGTAGGGGCCGGATCTTTGGTTAGTGGAGATCAATGATGATTGTTCTCATCTAATCCTACACTCCACCTTATGTTATGACACCAATATCATTACCATTACTACCACACTCTACCTATTTGCATGAGAATAAAATAAGCACAATAATGACTCATTTGTGTGAGTCATGACCGGCCAAAAGGCCTTTAAATTGAACAATTGTTGTTCAGTTTTACACACTTCATTTTTGCTTATTTTTTCACTTCTCTTTCTAAACTCAACTTCTTTCTAAACTCTCTTATACACTAATATTCTCTACATATTACTAGTGTAGTAATACAATAATATTAGTAGTATTTTGTATTACGTATTATCTAGTTAATAATAAGGTAAGATTATTTGGGTTTAATCTTGGGTGCAACTAGAAGAAGACCTTCTACTTTGGAGGTTGTTTTATGGAGGATTATCTATAAATTCCATGCTCAAGAACAATAAGAAGAAGTTCTTATTTTGCCCATATTGAACCGAAAATTCCCAATGTAAGGATGTTTTCGTCTTATCTTTTCTTTTATGCTTTTATATTTGCATGCATGATAACTAGATCCTAAATCATTAAGTTAATGTAATTTAATGAACTACTTAGAGGAGTATAATTAGAGGTCTATGACTTTCATGTGGTATCAGAGCTCAATTGTTACATGCATGTTGATTTTAAGCATTAAAATCGAGTTATACGATAACTTGGGTAAAATTGAAAATTTGTGTTAAAATTGGTTTGCACGAAATTTTTGATTTGCATGCATACCTACTGACCTCAAAATGGTTGTGGTCAAATTTGGTGATTTTAGGGATTGATTTGCTATTTATTTTAATTTATGGCCTTTAAATCATGTTAATATGCATGTTTTATGTTAAAAGTTAACTAAAAATAGTTGCATGTTGATTCTGGCCATGAATTGTTTATATGATCTCACATGCATGTTTTACATACTATATGTAAAAGTTTGTGACTTTTAATTAAGTTTTGCATGATGATTGATTTTTATAAGATAAAAGTCAATAAAGTGAGATTATTATGATCATAAAATTGAAACGTACTTTTTCTGGTCTTGAAAATTTTTGGTACATTTTATAATCTGATTTATATCATCCTGGTGAAATTTTATAATTTGTTTCACTATTTTACTATATTTAATGGTTTTTATTTGATAAAACCGTTGAATACTATGTTATTTGTTCATAAAATTTATTCAAACTTTTTGGGCAAATTTTTATGTTTTTTAGAGTTCCTGGAAATGTTCCAGAATGTACAAAATTTTTGGTTTCAAATTTTTATGATTTTTTTATATTTTATTTTGGGTTTACTTCATAAATGTTATGATTAAACTTCTATATTTAGCGAATACGATCAATTCGAACTAATTAAATACAAACAAAGTTAGTGGGGACTAATTTTGAGTTCTAAATCAGTTTAGATAATTATTTTGAGCTTAAATACGATTTAAGTGTTGATTATTGATTTTTAATGGTTAAAAATCGATAAAATCCATAAAACCGAGCTAGAATGAGCATGATAAGTGTTAAGGGCGATTTTGGCATGATTTTTACAGCATTTTATTTATGTTGTTATTTTTGAATGAATGAATGTCATTTATTTAATTTTTAATGCAAGTTGTACCTAGTATGACCTAGATTATTTTAATTGGTATTACCCGTAATGTAAGGGAATACCGATTCGGTTGTAATTTTATTTGCGATCTCGTATCGCCGTTTGTAATAATTTAATTTCATTTTCTAGATCAAATGTATAATAGGAATTTTATTTGTATCTTTTGTAATTAATTATTATGAAGACGGAGATTCCCGAAGTCGGTGTTCCAAAAGACGGTGCCATGAAGAGGCAAGGGGCCAAGGAGTTGGTTTCCGATTTTGTAATCTACTAGTTAATTAGATTAGCTAGGTGGCCATACTAGGATTTATTATTTGCTTGCTTTATGTTTTTCCGCACATGCCAAAATCGCCAACATGCATTTTTATTTCTCGATTGTCAATTCAAAGTTATTCAAAATTCACCGACTTAGTTCGCTTATAGGGAATTAATAACAAAATTGACAAGACCTCTCACATAACTTAAAAAATTGAGATTTAGCCTTACCAATTGAAGCACCTATGAACCCCGTGTTCATTAGGGCTACCACGCTCGTGGGTCCCTTTTTACCTCGGGTAAGTAGGGTGATGCGATCACAAGCCAAAATTGGATTGGACTCAACGAGATAAGCGTTATCTTGGGACTAGGAGATGGATTTAGTTGAAATCCGTCAACCAAGAGTTCTAAGGGTAGAATTAGTCAAGTATTGACTTACCATTTTTAGATAAAGGTAGCATGCGATGACTATTTTTGTCTAAAGATGGGTCTTGGAATCACTTATATAATTTCGTGAGGGGTCATTATATGAGTGACTTGTTAAAATTGTTTTACAAGTGAATTATATATAAGCAATGAATGTTTATTTTCCGTTGATATTTATTTTATACGCGCAAATGACAAACATTTTATCCTTCTACGAACTTGTAAATCCGTTCAATCGTGGAAAGGAGTTTTCATTATTTTATACGGTAGTATTTTGATTGCGATCTCCGTTTAAACCACCATAGTTAAAGACAAAATGATTATCTTTTGATCCTCACATTAACCATTGCAAATATCTCTTATGAAGAGTATATGAATATGTCACACTTAGTCAAAAAGTTATGATTTTGTTTTTAGTGACGTCTCCTTATTACAATGGTGCATCAATCTTTTTGCTCCAAAGAAAATATTTGTAATTTTTGGTATGTCGTCATAATGCTCCTTATCGAGGCTTACCTCAAAAGAGGCCAAATCAGTTGGGACGACTAGGTTTCTCGATTTATTTGAAATCACGATTAACCAAATACCGTAGTCATTTTATGAAAGGTTTTTCCTTTTTGAAGGTAAAACCATGAATGAAATAAAGAGTTATCTTCATTATAATTCTAATCTACTTGTCTAGGTAGAGATTCATAAAAGTGAGTGGGAGCTGTAAGAGGGATGTTTATATTCTTAATTGTTAAGAATAAAACGAGGTTCAAGAGTAGGTTGGTACGATGTTGACACAAGGCAAAGGAAAAAGGCAAGACTATTTTGAATGGTAAAGTCAAAACCCAAGCAAGGTGTCAAACCCAACTTTTGATGATTCTATTTTACAATGTAAGACACTAGAAAAGAATTTGCCCCAAGTTTTCTAAAGAATTAGAAATTGGGTGTACTATTTTCACCCATAATATCTATATGATCGACATTTATTTTGCTAAAATGCAAGTTTTGGGTATTAGATAACCATTATGGTTTTCATCAATGTATTCAATGCATATAATAATGATTCGTACGACGACTAACCATGATTAAATGTCGACCTACAAGGGAAATATAACTATTGTAGTTTTATTTCTATAGAGACATATAAAAGTTATAATGTGATCAATCTAGTTTTGGATTTAGAGGTATACTTTAATAAACGTTGTTATGTACATGACCTCTAAATAAAGAATATAGTATCCACTTTAGTGTACGACACAAGTGTTTCACTTTTGTGAATAGAACAAGCGTTGTATCTTTTTATGCCTATACTTGGTCAATGGTTATCCCATACCAATCAAAGGTAAGTATATTCTTGACCTAAACTAGTAATTACTTGTCATATAGATTGTAAAAGGCTTAAAATTGGTGACCCTAATCTAATCTTAATTCTGGATTGTGTAGCACATTAAGAGGCTAGATTTGACAACTATCCCTAAATCTTCTGATTTTTAATCTTATGGTGTGTGCGAATCTTGTATTCAAGGCAAGATGATTCGTGCCCTTTTTATTTAAAAGGAAATCGAAGTAGTGAGTTATTGGCCCTATTACATAAGAATATGCGTGGTCCAATAATAAACACAACCAGAGATGGTTATGACTATTTCACTTTATTTACCAACGATTTAAGTAGATATTATATTTGATTCTACTTAATGAGGTGCTATGAGAAATTCTTTGAAAAGTTCAAAGAGCTTCAATGTGAAGTAGTTAACCACCAAGAGTATTAGATCAAGGACTTACGACCAAATCGTAACTAAAATATCTAAGTATTGACTTTGATTTTCACCAAAAGTATTGTGAAATAGTTTCACGAGTTAACTTCTCTAACACACATTATGAGATAAGGTGTTGTTGAATAGAGAAACAGAACCTTATACGATATGGTTTTGTCTTTGTCAAGTCAAACTGAGCCATTTGACTAACCTTGGGATCTTAATATTTTTGTCTGCTATTTCTTTTCCCACCATATCAAAGCACATTTATAACAGTCGGAATTTATTTCATATACGATATGGATAGGTAGCGTACGTGATTTATAAGTTATCCGAATGAAACAAGTGCTCAATAATCCTACATTGACCACAAGAACAAAGCGTTTGCGACTCGTGATGCTGTCTTTCAATAACAATACGATTATTTCTTGATAAGACAGAGTGGGAGAAAATGTTTCAAGAGCCACAAAACTGAGCAAATGGTCCGGAAAAAGTTTCCTCATTGCTTGTTCAGTAGTAGTTTCTTCGGAACCTAAGAGGTCAGGTGGAATTTTATCACTCCTTAATAGTGATGAATTCTAATCCGTGACTTATAAAAGACTGTTTCTAGTCCCAACTTCTTGCTATGGCTTAGAGTCATGTGATTTGTAATGGATTCCATGCATGATGGTCAGGTATGTGACCTGGTAAATTTTACTTGAAGAAGTACGACCTCTTCAATGTAAATTGATTTTTAAGATCGAAATTTGCATGGATGAACATTAAAATGTTTTCAAAGATAAATTGGTAGGCAAAGAGTTTTGCACCAACCTTAATTCTTCGATCCATTCGAATATACTTAGCGATTACAGCATATCATAATAGTATGACGTCAACTGGATCTCAAGAACCACCTTCTTGAATACGATTCTAGAAGAGGTAGTATGTTTTATATTCACCTGTGGGTTCGTAGATCCTAATTATCCTAAGTTAATTTGCAAGCTTAAGAGTATGTCTTAAGTAAGCACTAAAGAGTTGGAATTAGTGTGTCAATCATGTTGTAAAATATTTCTCGATATCTCGAGGAATTATGTTTATACATGAAGTTTAGTAGGAGTAATGTGGTGTGCATCAGTCTTATATGTGGAGACATATTGATCATTTTAGATGATGGAATATTTTGGAGAAGTAGAATACATCTTTTAGATATCTGGATTTATGAAGATAAATCTAAAAGGATATTAGCATTAAGTCAAAATTCTTATATTGATAAGATCTTTGACTAGTTCAAGAAAGTTGAACACATGATAATTGATTCCTTTTGCTTCCGCTGCAGGATCAATTATAAACGCTGTGATGTATACTCAATCCGACATTTTGCATGCTTTGAGTATGACGAAACATTTGTAATCAAATCCAAGTGAGAGTCACTTGATAGCCATAAAGAACATTCTTAAGTACTTGCGAAGGACTAAAGATATGTTCAATGTGTTTGGAGTTTACAGTGAGTTGTGTGTAAGTGGTTACACAGACTATAGTTTCCAATCTAATCAAAGTGATTTGAAATCACGAACTGGCTGTGTTTTATAGAAGATTTGTCTGTTGGAAGAGTTCCAAGCAGAAAACACTATTGGAGAGGTTCGAAGTAGGAGTGACATTTTCAAATATAAATGTCATGTATCCGCTGGAAGTGTTCCAGGCAGTTTATCATTGCGGATTTCACAACGGAAATAGAGTACAGTGCATCATATGATGATGCATATGAAAGTAGCTTGGATTCGACAGTATTGGAGGGACTAGAAGTAGTTCCTATAGCTGTATACACTATCCCATTATACTGGTAAAACAGTGGGAGCTACCTTTAGGTCAAGAGTCCTAAGTCTGGATTCAAACCTAGACACGTACTCAGAAAGTTTTATGTAATATGAGATTACGTAGACAAAGAGAAATAGCAATCAGAACGATGCGAAAGATGCAAGTATTGCTAATCCATTAGCCATGCCTTTTGCAGGCTGAACATGATAGTCATGTCATTTCAATGGGATTGAAATATGTACCTGAATTGCTAGAGATTATAAGATATGAAATTATTGATAGCGTATCAATTTTTCCAAATATTTGATAATTGCATTCAATGTTAGAGTTTCATTAAAAACTCCTTTATTTAGTGTGACTAAATATTAATACTTTGTTTATCCGAATTGGTTGAAAGAAAGATTGAACCCAATTCAAGTGAACAGGATGAACTTAGTGTTTTGTCCCTAGTCACTCATTTGAGGTGACGTCTCGAAGCGACTAGATTGTAAGTCGATCGATGGTTGGTTCAGCACCATGGGGTCATGGAGATGACTGATCGTTTACATAGGCAGACTGTGGAGACACTCTGTCAGACAATGACCATAATAGAGTCCCTTATAAAAATTGTTGAAGCCTGGTCGTGGCGGGGATTTCTATTTTATTCCTATGAGTCGATTCTTTAGACTGGCGACCATTTACCTGAGTCGGTGTAGTTTCCGATTGACTTTGGTTTTTGTCCTAGGTCGTGCCGTGAAAGGAGGCCGATGGACATCTTCTGGGTCATGGTGATCTGCATCATACAATGTAAGATGGATCAACAGGAATTGTCCACCCACGTTGGGTATTAACATCTTCGGGCCACTCGATGAGTAGTAACTGGAAATGCGTGGCCACGCTCGGAAGAGATCTCTGGTAGATTTTCCGGTCAGACAGTTACTCTCCCAGATCGAGAAAACCACTTTATTTATAATTTTCAATTGCAAGTGCGACCTGTAAGACACCTTGCAATGAGTGGGAGGATGTGACACAAAAGAGACAAGAGAATCGGTAGCACAAAACTTGTCGAGACAAGTGGGAGAAATTGTAGGAGGAGGAGTCCTCCGCAATAGTGTTGCTACATGCACAACTTGTATCGGACAAGTGGGAGATTGTTGGAGTAAGTGTCCTCCACAATAGTACATTTATATAATAAATCTCATTTGGAATATACGTGGCATGATTAGTATATTTTGATACTCCACGTCAGTTGATTAACGTAAATCGATAAGGCTCGGCTGACTAGAGTTTGACGTTATTGTCGTATGACGGTGGTGATCAACTGATCCCTTTAGGTCACACCTATAGGATGAGACCCAAATAGAATACTAATTATTTGTATACGATACAGTTTAATTAGATCATTAC
This sequence comes from Heliosperma pusillum, assembly GCA_022085475.1. Taxonomy (NCBI): domain Eukaryota; kingdom Viridiplantae; phylum Streptophyta; class Magnoliopsida; order Caryophyllales; family Caryophyllaceae; genus Heliosperma; species Heliosperma pusillum. The sequence goes on along the minus strand of JAIUZE010073532.1, from coordinate 22,299 downwards.
ATATATTTGATATGTACGTTTAGTTACGAGAGTTATTTATTGGAAATTGAGTTAGGAACTCATTTCACTTAAGTTTATTAGTCAATTATACGATGACTGACTGAATAAATTATACGTCTTATTTTTATACGATTAAATAAGATTTAATTTAGTGATTAATCGTTAATTCATTAAATTAGTTGAGGTTATTCATATATTTTGAGGTAGAGGTAATTAGTTAATAATATTTACAAAGAGTTGTAAAATAAATTAACTGGACATTGTGGGACCCATTATATATTGATATAATGGTTAAATATCACTTAAAAGTTGAGTGTATATTGATTATTAATTTAAGTCTTATAATTGTTATATGATCAAATTAATACTTAATTATACAAGATAATTATACATATGATTATAAGTATTTGTGGGACAAATATCAAAAAATCAAAATGGACCAAATAACACAAGTAGGGGCCGGATCTTTGGTTAGTGGAGATCAATGATGATTGTTCTCATCTAATCCTACACTCCACCTTATGTTATGACACCAATATCATTACCATTACTACCACACTCTACCTATTTGCATGAGAATAAAATAAGCACAATAATGACTCATTTGTGTGAGTCATGACCGGCCAAAAGGCCTTTAAATTGAACAATTGTTGTTCAGTTTTACACACTTCATTTTTGCTTATTTTTTCACTTCTCTTTCTAAACTCAACTTCTCTCTAAACTCTCTTATACACTAATATTCTCTACATATTACTAGTGTAGTAATACAATAATATTAGTAGTATTTTGTCTTACTTATTATCTAGTTAATAATAAGGTAAGATTATTTGGGTTTAATCTTGGGTGCAACTAGAAGGAGACCTTCTACTTTGGAGGTTGTTTTATGGAGGATCATCTATAAATTTCATGCTCAAGAACAATAATAAGGAGTTCTTATTGTGCCCATATTGAACCGAAAATTCCCAATGTAAGGATGTTTTCGTCTTATCTTTTCTTTTATGCTTTTATATTTGCATGCATGATAACTAGATCCTAAATCATTAAGTTAATGTAATTTAATGAACTAATTAGAGGAGTCTAATTAGAGGTCTAGGACTTTCAGATCCGTGAGGGCCTTTGTAAGTAAAAATTGTAAATGTTCTCGCACATTTATATGTAACAGTGTGGGGTTTATATTTGGTGGTTTTACAAACTTGGTTCCTTTGGAGATTGTAGGATGTCCCAGTTCGGCCTAATATATTTTTACTCCCAAATTCTTGACTGACTATAAACTCTCCACCACTCTTATGTTCAACTCTATTCGATATATACCATTTATTTACTTCTTGTTGTTCACCTATGACTTTAACCTTAGTAAATTAGGTATTACGAACACTTAAAGAGACAAGGTCTAAACCAATATCATCATCATTAACACCAACCAACATCTCATCCTCCTCTTCAACATTCACTTCCACCTCATCTCCTTTAATATTAGGATCCAATTCCGCTTCATCGACAATATTTTCGCCCAAAGACACACCAACTAAGATTCTCAATTTAGCTTAACATATTTGTGAATGAACAATAAAGAGAGTTTAAAGTGGGTTGGAAAATTTCATTTGATGGTTCGAGGGACTTTCACTCAAGAAGATGAATCCATAAAAGCGGCTTTTAATTGACACACACTTTCCCACAAAGCCCTCACAGCACGGTTATTTAACAACACGATGACACTTAGTCACCTCTTACACTTGGGAATTTCATCTTCAAAATTACTTCAAACCGAGTGCTATCAAACTCTAGAGCCTCATATATTTCATTTATAATTTTACAAAAGTTTCACAACCACCTATATGTACTACATTTTCACCATTTACAACAATTTCTCCATTCCATCAACTAGTCAAGGAAAAATTATTAATTTTCATTGCTACAAATTCAGTATTTCATGATTAAACTAAGTAGAACACAAACAACTATATAAAAAAAATTGATGCTAGAAGACCGGGATTTCAGTTTCATCCTTTATGTAAAGAATTGAAATTCACTAATGTTATGTTTTCAAACGATGTCCTTTTGTTTCGCAAGGGTGATGCTACTTCTATGACGTTAATTCTAAAGGCTTTCACTACCTTCTCTAATACATCTGGCCTAAAAGTCAATCCCTCCAAATCAAATGTGTATTTAAATGGATTGATGAGGCCCTGAAAAATAATTTTCTTAAGGTATCTAGGTTCCATGAGGGATGTATCCCTTTAAAATATCTTGGCATGCCTATTCAGACCACCAGATTGAGAAGGAAGGATTGCGAGATTTTAATTGAAAAGAATATGCAACAAAATTCATAAACTTGGTATAAGGAAACTTTCATATGTTGGAAGATAGATTATGGTCAAATTTGTCTTAAGGACTCTCCCTACATGTTAGGCCACTATTTTTATATTGCCTATCAATGTTATCAAGGATATTGAGTCAAGATGCAGGACTTTCCTGTAGGATAGAGGGCCTGATAACAAGAGGGCCCCGCCTGTTGTTTGGAGGGATTTTTGTAGGTCAAAACAGGAACGAGGCATGGGAATCAAAAATCAAAGGATGTGGAACATAGATATGGTGGGAAATTTAGTCAATTAGATTGCAACTAAGAAGAATAGCTTCTGGGTCAAGTGGGTTCATCAAATATACCTCAAAGATAGAGACTGGTTTGACTATGTGCCTACAAATCACGCAAGTTGGGCTTGGAGATAGATCTGTCATGTCAAGCTCATTTTAGCAAATGGATACAGTAATGGCAAATGGACTATTCAACAACAATATACTGTGACGGGGTGTTATTCTTGACTAAAGTGGAGTCTCCTAAATCCAGATGGACGAACATGATATGAAATCTATTCTCTAAATGTCCCTACAGCAAGATGGTAATTCGTGGAATCGATGAAAAGATAGGGATGAACATACCTTGTTCTCGGAGCATATAATGGTGTGGAAACAGAAGGGGGACAAAATTCCCGATTGGAATTCATGCTATGGTGACAGCGGCGACCTCTTATCACATTTGGCACAAGAGAAATTGAGCTAGAGTGGATGTAGATATAGAGTACCCTAATAAGGTGGTAGATCGCATTGTAGGGGAGATAAGAGGGGGAGATAAATGGCAAAATCAAACTACCACTTAAAGAGAAAAATCGGGTGTGACTGGAATGCAGAAGGAAGCTTTCTAGGACCATTCATGGTGGAAGGGATGATGATGATTGATGAAGTGGTGTGAAGGTGAAGATGGTAATTCGAAAAGATAATAGGATAAGGTGGAAAATATCTGATTTTGAGGAGGAATGAAAAGAAATAGGATAGATTGATTTCTTCTTGTTGTTTATGGTCATAATTGACATAGTATGACAAAACATTGTACAGACTTAGAGTCCATGTTATTATTTCAATATATATATTTGTATTACCCAAAATAAACTATATAAAAAATACAATAACAACAATGATAAACAACAATGGCAAAAGCTTCAATAACTAGTACCTTATTACGAAATTGGATGGATACAGATTGATTAGGGACTGATTAGTTGATATTTAAAAGGAATTACAATGGAAACATAGAGTTTTTCGGTTTATAAGGTTTGGGTAAATTTGGGGTTTTTTTGTTTTATGTCGAGTGAGAGATTGAGAGTGATGTGGGGTCGGTATTTTTTTTTATTTATATCATATACAAAAGTAAATGGGGAGGCTAGCGGCTTTTGTGAAAAAACAAGGAAACCGCTGGAGAGGCCGGCGGCTTTCTCATAAATTTATGTATAAAAACTTACATGAGGTTCTGCCTCATTGTTGTTGTGTTATTTTTATTAAAAAGAGCGGAAGTCGTAGGTATTGGTGGCGGCTTTGTGCCAATATACATAAGTCATTTCCTCATGTGGCGGTTTTGTTTGTTAAAAATCTGGGAAAAAGTTTAATGTGATGACGTGCACCCATTTGGAACAAATAGTTTCAAATGAGCCCCAAAGCCTAAAATAGTTTTGGTAAATAACGCTACATTGATAAAAAAAAATCCTTCAGTGAGGACACAATAATAGTTTAAATGTGCACATCTCACCTTAATGGGGTAGTCTTATGACGGCGGCGGGCCGCGTTGTTACACCCCCTTCAAAGATAATCTCCACGTTAGTTGCATAGGCCACCCAACTCGAGGAGGCAATGAGGCTATTATTCCAGCTCGCATCCACCTTATCGTCATTGTTGGACATTTTAGATTTAACCTTATGATGAAGAGGAACAAAATATTTGATAAAACTTCCTCGGGTTTCCTTCACCAGAATCCTCACCAAGGCTAATTCCAACGTCAATAGGCGAAGAGGTTATCGTAGCCTCGAAAGCCTTCGCTAACGCCCGAATCTAAAGGCTAAGACAAGCGATCGGATTAAAGGGAAAGTTCTTGAATATAACATTATTTCTAAAGACCCATATGCTCCAAAGGATTCCCGCGAAATGGATTATATCGTAAATCCTTAAAAGACTTGAACTTTGATACTTTAGGTACTTAGAAAACTAATCTATGAAATTAGAGTTATTATTAATTTTTTCGTAAAAAATCAGAGTATATGTTTAAATTTAGTGGTTTTCTCACCTGTAGTCCTCAACTTTTTTATTTTCTCACTTGTACCTCTCTTTTTTTCGAAAAAAATCTTTGACTGGCAATAACTCTTGGCTACGATTTCAGAAGACGGTAATTTTTTTCCAAACCGTACGTCTTTACGAGATCTTCAACTTGAAAAAAAAATTATTCTTTTTTGAATTTATAGTTAGGAATTATGATTGGTCAAAGTCTTTTGACAGAATAAACTTTGACTTATGAGAACTCCTGAGGAAAAATTTCGAATGCAATGATTTTTTTTTTTCAAATTCATTTCTTAACGAGATATTTAATTTGGGGAAAAAATTACCATCTTCTGAAATCGTAGCCAAAAGTAATTGGCGGTCAAAGTTTTTTTTCTAAAAAAAGAGGGGTATAAGTGAAAAAATGAAAAAGTTGAGGGGTACAAGTGAAAAAATCCCTTCAATTTATGTACACCGTTGAAAAAAATCTAAAAAATTATCCAACCAAAGCAAAGTAGGGAGAATGTGTTTAGACTTCAGACTAAGCAAGTGATGAGTTGTTTTTCGTCAATACACACATCAAAAATAAACCCGATATTAGTAGTATAAAGGGGTCGAATCCACGAGGACGGAGGGGTCAGCTACAAGCTTGATCACGTCCTATTCTAACCTAACAAGAGTTGGATGAGAAGATTAACTATGAACTACTAAATGCAAGATATTGCTAAAATGATATGGTAAAAACAATATATGGAAAACAAAGGTAAAGGGTTCACCTTAGGGGGATCAATGGGTTAGTCAAGTAATTAGCAAGTGGGTAATAAGTTTGACTAGAATTAATTGCTAATGTCTCAACAATTAACAATCTTCAACAAAGCTATCGCATTTGTCTCAAATTACTCATATAAACACTAGTCTAATCATCTCTACCACCGTCGCTTAAGAGATAATCAAACAATACTTGATAAAGTGTGTAACTTTCGTTTACACAATTCATCAAACACCTAGTATGCATATGGGTAATACTCTAATTATTACCACAATTCTACTAATTACTCAACCGATTATCCCACATAGTCCTCCCTTAGGCTCCCCCTAAACCCTAGAGGGAGACTACTCACTCATGTTGAAGGAAAGCAAGCAACTAAACAATAAGAATAGGGAGATGAACATCATACTTTGGAAATGAATAATTCTAACAATCAAATGACAAATAATTAACTTGAAATGAAATAAATTGCATAAACAACTAAAAGATGAAGAATTTGTACCAACAATACTTGTATCAATGAATAGGGAGAATGTCTTCACCCAAAATCTTCAATACAAACCCAAGTTCGAACAGTAAACCAAGTTGCAAATACTAATTAACCAACTAATTAGCTTAATTATGAAATATTAAAAGAAGATTAAATGCTAATTCTATGAGGGTTTCAGATCTAGGGTTTCGTGCCCTTTAATTACATAAGAGGGTCTATTTATAGGTTTACAAAATGGAGAAGAAATGGGCTTCGAAAGGCTTCATGGACTGGCAAAATCACGACCGTGAAATGGGTTTCACGGTCGTGAAACAGCCTCACGACCGTGAAACTGCAAGTCACGGTCGTGAGATAAGTGGCAGAACAAGGTCTTCTTTCACGAACAAGTCACGACCGTGAAATGGGTTTCACGACCATGACTTAACTTTCACGATCGTGAAACTAGTTTCACGACCGTGACTTGAAATGCACGAAAGTTCGCCCTTTTGGAAAGGCATCTCACGACCGTGAAACGCCTTTCACGCCCGTGAAATGCTTCTTGTCCCTCTTCCTTTGCTTGATTTTGTTACTTCCTTCCCGGTTTCGCTTGCCTTGACTCGGGAGGGCTTTGGCGCATCGAGTAGGGCCCCCCAAGGGTATGTGGGGCCCCCAAGGTATACCGTGAGTCCTCCGAGTGATTCATCTTCTTCTTTGTCAATCAAAACTAGGTAGAAATCGCCTCAAATGACGGTTTACCTACAAAAACATGATAAAAGCGAGAAATATGCTAGAAGAAGGTAAAACACGTAGAAACGCTCTTAGGGAGCGTTAAAGGCAAGCAAAACAAGACAAAAAGGGGTGAAAAAGTAGGGCGAAATGACACTATATCAAATCTCCCCAAACCAAACCCTTACGCGTCCCGAGTAAGGATGAACAATAGTCAAGACCCTTATTTAACTACGCTAAACCTAACCGATACAAGGCAATTAACGGGCCTTGCTCCGTCCCTTAACTCGCAACAAGGTATCCATGAGGTATGGTACCTTCTTGCAAGGCAAGTGGGGTCTTGCCAAAATTCCGATGCATTCTAGGCAATAAAGCACACAAAAACATATGAGAATGCATCAACAAAAGCAAGTGGCAACATGCCTCATCCATGTGCCGGGATTCATCTAAAATGGAAAAATTTCAAGCATGCAAATTCCTATGTACTTAGTAGATTTACAAAGAACTAGGCCTAGAAAGATAGAAATGAATCACCTCTTTATTGTGTAAAACTAGTATATTCGTTCACGTTCACTAGAAAGCTTTGTCAAGGGTGATAAGGCGGGATGGAAAGTGAGGGCCCCTTGGTGTTAGAAGACACTGTAGGATCGGAATTCCGCCTCTCACCTAAGTGAAAGGAAGGGTCGTCCCCTCTTAGCCATGTAACGTAGGAGTGATCATCAAAAAGGTAAGGAAATGAGATGTTTGAGTTCTTATTTGATTTCTTTTTCTTTTTTTTTTCTTTTTGTTTTTGTGATTTCTCTTTTTTTTTTCTTTTTGATTTTTGCTTGATTAGGGTGCCTTTTGAGAGCAAGCTAGCCTAGCAAAAGGTGTGCGGCGGAGACGAACAATATGAAAATCCTCGTTGTAGCGACATTGAGGGCGACCCCATATGTAGTGAGGGTACTCTAGAAGAGCCTAGAAGTCTCCATATGCACTCCCTAAGCTAGGACTAAGGCAAAGATATGCAAAATTTCAAGCTTTTCTTTTCAATTGTGTTTGAACTCAATTTTTGGACTTGTGATGGAAAAATTTCCTTTTTGTCAAATGTAGTGAAATGTGATGATTGGACAATTACATGGCCTCGAGAGTCACCTAGGAAAGCGTTCACCAAGGAATTTTCACACCATGGGGATGGTCAAGATGGTAAATGCAAGCCCTTGACTAGGCTCTAGGAAACGGTGCAAAAATTATACTAAAAATACACATTAAAAGGTGTTTCAAAATCTATTTTAATAGGCAAAGTGCTAAGCAAAAAAAAGTATCTACAAGGGTCTATCCAAGCTTGTTCAATTTCCAAATTAGGCATTTTAAAAAGTTCTCCTAAATGCAACTATATGCCATGATCTAGAATTAAACAACATATATACACCCTAATGCAAATGCTCTAGTGAAATACGTGAAAATTAATCTAATGAAACCCCATAACAGCACATAAGTCACACAACCGCCAATTCATCAAAATCCACATCCCAATCATCAACAATTCCTCCAAACTCCTCATGTGATAAGAAGTAAAGAAAGAAAGAAGGGGAAGGAATAAGAACGATCATACCATGGCGGTCTTCTTAATCCCTTCTATAGGTCTCTTAAGCGATGTGTAGCGGACCTATGTATGGAGGTTAGAAGAAAAAGCAATGCAAATATATACAAAGTAAGTTATAAACAAGCTAATTTTTAGGATTTTTCAAACTTTTTTCGATTTTTTTGGATTTTTGAGTGATTTTAAATGCAAAATAAAACATGTTTTTGGGATTTTTTTTCAAATTATCAAAAAATAATTCCCCATCCCCCACATAGGAACATACATTTTCCTCAATGTATGAAATGGGATTATTGAAAGTAAAGAAAGACATGTTTTTGGATTTTTGAATGGTTTTCTAAAAAGAAAAGAACATGTTTTTGGATTTTTAAATATTTTGAAAAATAAAAACTTGTTTTTGGGTTTTTTGATTTTTGAAGAATATTCACAATATAAACAATATATACAAGAGGGTAAGTCATGCAAAAGAACTAATTCTATATGAAATGCATGAACTAATCAATATTCCTAAAACTAAATGCAAAGTGATATAATACAAAGTGCATGATCTAAGTGAATGCAAGCTAAACTATATGCTAATCAAGAGTCTCGTTGCGGTGGTAATGTGCATAAATGCAATGCCCCTCATGGGGGTACCTCCCACAAGAAAGTCCAGATAAAAAAGAAAACTAGGTGTGCCATATTGGAGTCTCGTCGCGGCGGTAATGTGCATAAATGCAATGCCCCTCAAGGGGGTACCAACCACGGGAAAGTCTAAAAATGGCACCTAAAAGTGCAACTACGTGATGCATGAGAATTATCTAAATGCAATGCTTGTGGTTTGTCATTTTGGATTTTCCAAGAAGGAGCAAAAGATTGGTATCCGATGGAATGGACACCGCCTCCATTGTTACCGAGGCTAACCAACACAACAATAAAAATTTACATGTTAACGGTGCAAAACAAGTCAATCAAAGAGAGGAGAGAAGGAAACACGCACTAGAGGGGAGGGGGTAGATGCTAAACAAGCCACCTAGACACCACTCCAACTCTTCCTATCATCAAACAAAACATAAAACCTCCTCAAAAGGTCTCCATCTCATCCTCATTCTCATCCCCACCACCACCACCACCCTCTTCCTGATCCCCGCGGTCTCCCCCGGTCTCCATGCCGTCTACCCCTCCCTGGTTTCCACGGTTGGGGAACAACACATCACGTTGTGCCCAGCTGGGCAAAAAACCATTCGGGTCAATGTACCCTTGGTTAGCCAGCAAGTAGTAGTTGGGGTAGGCGGCATAATAATTGTTTACTCGGTCTTCATGCATGTTCAAATGCATGTTTTGCATGAGACCGGTGAGGTAGTCACTCTAGGGGGAGATGGTAGGGTCGGGGTGAACATACCCCTAGTACTCAAAGGGGTAGGGGGGAATATTCACAAAGGAGGGTGGGGGGTGAACATGAGGCGCACTCTGACTCGGTGTAGATCTGGGTCGGGGTCGAGGTTGCTGGGGAGACTCTCCCTCCTCCCTAGCGCCACTAGAAGAGGGTCTACCACCTGCCATCGTCACCGGTAGCATGTAGCTAGGTCGCCTCTCCATGATGTTGTCCCTAGGTGTGAAAGGCGGGAGTCTATGACAAGGTAGGTAAAAGGGGGTAGCATCCTTGATTCCTTGATAACCCAAAGATATCCCTTAGCCCGGTCAATCCTAATCCAATTTGAGTGGATTAGGAAAGTCTCGTCTAGAAGTGTCCCCCCGGGTAAAGCCTCGTACGCCCCATCACTATTGAAGTCCGGGTCAAAGTGCTTAGCCAGAAAAGTTACCAAACACCCTATGACCACCGTCTGTTTACGCGCAACGGTGGTCTTACCCAACTTCCTCCACCTCCTATAAATTTCATTCATTAAGGGAAAGGTGAAGTTTTCCCTCGACCCTTGCACATTCATGTGCGACTCTAAGAGGGTGAGGTCAAGCTGAGTCAGGTTGTTCGGCTCTTGCCGACATAGGAAAGTGCCTGACACTAACCTGTGCCAAAAACGGGGCACAGGGTGGTGAATTAAGAGGGCCGAATTCTGACGGAAATCGGCCAAAACCCTCCCGGTCAAAGCCTCCCAAAGCGGGTTAAAATTATATCCCTTTGGCTCCTCATAATCCCTTCTAGAAGGGAATCCTAACCCCAATATAGCAGCAAAGTCAACCATGGGGACGACATGCGAAGTATTGGCAAGACGGAAACAAAAACAAGGCTTATTTTCAGCATTTACGCAACTATTTAAACTACTCAAAAACTCAAGCGTGAGACTCCGGTAGGAGAGCTCGTGCATAGAAAATAAAGTAGTCAAACCCGTAGCTGCGAAAAAAGCCTGCATCTGCTCCGTCAAGCCTAAACCACGTATGACATCGTGGCATAGAAAGACGGTAGGCTCCATTTCCAACCCTTGAATCCCCTCAAAGGCTTGTCTATGAGCGTCCGTCTCAAAGACGACTTCCGGAAAATTCGGAAGTTGCTCAATCTCCAAATCTTCGTCCGGGTTTGGGTTGTTGGACCTGCTTCCCCTCCTCTTCTTTGTAGTCCTTGATGTTGCTGCTTTGCCTCTCCCTTGTCCCACCATTGTTGTTCTAACACAAGCTTTTCAAAAAGATAAATTGCTAAAAAAACAATTCCTAAAAACGATTACAAACACTTGCAAACCTTCAATTAACCCTAAAACAACTTTCTATTGAAGTAGAAAGCTTGAAAACTAACCCAAAACTTGGATCCCCAAATTCGGATTTTTGAAACCCTAAGTTTGAAAATTGATTTTTTTTGAGCTTTTTGGTGTTTATAAGGTGAAAGAATGGTTCTTTTTGTGTTTATAATTGAAGAAGAAGAGTTTTTGTAGCAATTTGGGGAAGATTTGAGGTGATTTGATGGAGTTTTGAGGGAGATTTGGGTTTTTTAGAAAGAAAAGGGTGTTTGTGTGGTGGGTGAAGAAGATGAAGTGAAAGAATAAGAAAGAAGAAAAGAAATAAGGGAGAACACGGTTTAGAAGGTTTCACGACCGTGAAATAGAAGTCACGGGCGTGACTGTTGGAGCTAGTGTCCTCCACAGTTAGTGTGATAACATGAATAAATCTCTTACAGGTTCACAGGGTATACTTAGTATTCTTATCAGTTGATTAACGTTTATCAATAACGGTTGGCTTGCTAGGAGTTTGACGTTATTGTCATTTTAATGGCGGTGATCAACTGGTCCCTAAAAGTCACACCTAAAGGATGTGTCTGAGAGATGTGATTATATGAATAATATAATCATATTGATGCCTTATTTTATGACTAAAAGGTTAGTCGATGTATATGACTAAAAGGTTAGTCAATGTAATGATGATACGATTATTTAATGACGATTAAATAATATTAGCTGAGACGAATTAAATGTAATTCGTAATTGAATATAAACCGTTATATTTAATCAATGTATATAATATAAGCTTAAACGAATTAAAATGTTAATTCGTAATTAAACATAATATGTTATATTTAATTAGCAAATTATAAATATACGGATATTTATAGTTGACGTATATATTATATTACATGCTAATATAACCGAAAAAGGAAAGAAAAAAAATAGTATTTTTCTCTCTTAATTTTCGGCTAATAAGAAAAAAAATAAGAGAAAATATCTCCGATTATTCTTTTATGATAACTAGGTCAAAAACCCTAAGAACAAGAGTAGTAAAAAGAGGAGAGACTCCTCCTTCTACCACTTGAGGGTCACGGCCGGATAGAGCAAGAGGAGCACAACGAAAAATTCGGATTTTTCTCTTGAATTCTCTCTATCATTCATCATCACACAAAAGAAAAATTAGCAGTAACTTTTCTCTAAAATTCTAGCACAAGCAAGGCATATCTTGGAGCATCTTGGGTGCAACAATTAGGAGAATATCGATTTCGATATTGTTCATAGGCCAAATTTGCTAGGACCAAAAGTTAATTCTAAATTTCTATAATTTTATATTATGCAATTCATTTATGACTCGTAATTCATATACTATAGTTTAGTTATAATCCGTAAAATTAATGACGAAATATACCGATATTTCCCACAAGTGGTATCAGAGCCAGGGGCTACGAAATTATTTTATATGTTTTCATAATTGATGAAATATAAGATTAGAATCATTTTTTTTGTTTTTTTGTTTTCTGCCGAGAAAGAGAAAAAAAAAATTCGTCTGTACTGTTCATCCGCATAAAAAAAAAAAAATTTGCCTTGTTTTTCCATTTTGATACATTATAATTGTTGTTTTAAATAGTTAAGACGATAACATGATGAATTTGTAGTTGTTTTTATTTAATAAGGATTAAATTAAAATGTAAATGGAAATCGATTTGAATGTTCATCGGCTCATCGCTATATATTTTCTGTATTCATTGATTTAGATATTCATTTTAAATTGTTAAATTGAATCATCTAGTTTGTATCGATGTTTAATAATGATTAGATGTTGATAATTTGTACCGATCTTGAAAACATTAGTAACATCAAATTAATTTTTTTTAAAAGAAAAAAAAAACTGTTTCGTTTTTTTTATTTTTGGGCCGAAAGTTTTTTTTGTTATTATTCATTATAATTATAATGTTTTGTTTATTGTTGTGAAAAAGTTCACAATAATTGGATACCCAATTATTTTAAAGAGGTTTAAAATAATGTTGTATTAATTCATGTTAAAGAATATGAATTAAAATTGGATTATGTTTGGTTGGGGTTATTGTGATTAATTAAGGAATTGTCAAATAATTTTGATCATTTTAAAAGGTGGTTTGGATAAATTACTCTTCATAATTAAAGAATTATGTCTTGAATGATTAATTTATAGTTGATGCATTTTATCTTGTTGAATGAATGGTTGAATGGTTTAATTTACGTATTTTTGCAATCGGTTGTAATTTGTATTACCTAGTGTGGCCTTAGTTGATCATGTTTTCGTAATGATGGAAACATGATCTTTGATGTAATTATGAGATCTCGAATCTCCATTTTATTTTTCATTAAATTATGTTTCTAAATTAGAATGTAAATAGGTTTATATTTTGTAATTTATTAAATATATTTTGAGAAGACTAAAGATGGAGATCGGATTGCTCACTCCCGCTACATGGACCAAGATAGAACATCAAGACAAGCTTCTCGGGTCCAAATGGGTTGAATTCCAAAGTTGTATTTTTGTTCATTTTGGTAGATAGGCCACACTAGGACTTTGTAATATTTTTATGTATTTTTCCGTTCTTGTTGCTTTTTCATCACATGATAGTTAGTGCATCATATTCCGCCTAAACCAAACCACCTACTACTAAAATGCATGAAAATTGACTCATATAGTTTGAATGTTAGTTATCATGGACATAAAGATGTCACTCGAATTTAAGCCATCATTTTAGTTTATTCATTCTCGCATGCTAGATATTAGTTCACTTAAAATTGAATTAAAATAAAATTGATGGGATCTTCCTCTAAACCTAAAATTGAGACTAGTCTTTATAGGCCAAACTACTATGAATCCCTACTTCGTCGGTAGGCATATAGGACCTTACTCTCCATATGAACCCTTCTACGTTGGGTAAGTAGTGTGTGTTGACCTATTTTATCTCAACATTATAGTCCGAAGAGTTTCTCGTGATTATGATGGACTAAAGATAGAATTTACAGAAATTTATCGACCAAGAATTCTAAAGGTAGAATTAGCCAAGAGGTTGGCTTATCAATTTACAGATAATTGAGTCTTGGGATCATTTATATAATTCTTGAGGGAGGTCAATTGTATAAATGCTCGAGTCTTTGCATTAAAACATATTTTGCACTAGACTTAAATTCAAATCGATGAGTATGCTTATTATTTTTTTCTTCTTTTTCAGAGTAGAACTCGTTTATATTGATAATACTGCATATAACAAATGGCTGGAAATACTGTTATCCCTATGCCAAGTGTCACGCTCGCGCGCGAATCCTGGCTTAAAGCTTTTATGGACCACATGAATCAGTCCACGCGACTGAAGAATGACGGGTCCAAGTTTACAGACTGGGAGGCGGCATTACGGAATGCTGCCATTGCTGACGGTAAGCTCAAGTACTTGACTGAGCCAATACCGCCAAACCCAGGCCCCAATGCGAGAGCTAACGAGACACTTGAATATAGTGACTTCGTTATGGAAGCGGGTGCGATAAAGAACGTACTCATCTTTGCAATGGAAAGCAATTTGCAAAGACGCTTCATTGCCCAAGGTGCAAACAAGATTTTCACCACGCTCACTAACGAATTCTCAAAAGCACCGAGGATCGTTACTTATGAGCATACCTGTCGCTTCTTTGAGGCGAAACTCTAGAAGGGCCAACCGGTTAGCCCACACATTCTTGATATGATTGAGAATGTCGAGAAACTGGAGGCACTTGATTGCAAAATCAGTGAGAACATAGTCATTGACCGTGTGCTTCATTCACTTCATGATGGTTTTGCCCTTTTCAGGGTAAATTAATATATGAATGATATGAAGAAAAGTCTTCATCAGCTACACTCACTTCTCGTACAGACCGAGAATGATATGAAATTGAGTGGGAGCATGAAGCAAGATTTTCTCATGATTTCCAACAAGGGCAAAGGTAAGGGCAAGGCTCGTGGCGACCTAGCTGTAGGAAAGCCAAAGTTTAAAAAGTCAGGAAACGGCAAGAGTGGGCCTGGTGAGACCAGTGGCTCACAAGGCAAGGCAAAGAGCAAGGACAGTAACATGGAGTGCCACCATTGCCACAAGACTGGGCATTGGAGGAGGAACTGTCCCGTGTACCGTGAGGACATAAAAGCAGGCCGCGTCACTCCTGTTGGTATGTCATCTTTTATTCATATGATTGAGATTAACCATGTTGGGTACTTGATACAGGTTGTGGTTTTCATCTGTGTAATCATTTGCAGGGCCTAAGAAACATCACACCTCTCGCAAAGGGTGATGTGGACCTGCGAGTGGGGAATGGAGCAAGAGTTGCTGCAGTCTCAGTCGGAACATATGTAATCCAACTCCCGAGTGGTTTTGAGTTATATTTATATAACTAATGCTATGTACCCAGTTTATCTAAGAACATTATTTCTGTTTCCGTACTAGATAAAGACGGTTTTTCATTTTCAATAAAGGACAATAGCTGTATTTTCTCTTTTAATGAAATGATTTATGGCAAAGCAGTTTCGATGAATGGAATTTATATCTTAGATCAAACCACAGACATATTGCATGTGAATAATAAGAAATTAAAGGTTGGTGACAAAGATCAAACTTATCTATGGCACTGCCGTATGGGACACATAAATGAGAAACATGTAAAGAAGCTCATTGACAATGGGACTATCTCCCCATTTGATTACAAATCATTTGGCACGTGTGAATCATGTCTTATCGGTAAAATGACTCGAATTTCCTTCAAAGGTGTTGGAATGCGCGTTAGTGACCTATTAGGACTCATACATACTGATGTATGTGGACCTATGTCAATAAACGCAAGAGACGGCTATAGATATTTTATCCCTTTCACAGATGATTTGAGTAGATACGGATATGTCTACTTAATGAAGCATAAAAGTGAGTCCTTTGAAAAGTTCAAGGAATACCAGAATAAGGTTGAAAACCAACTGGGAAGAAAGATTAAAGAACTTCGTTCAGATCGTGGTGGCGAATATCTTTCAAATGAGTTTGATCAACACCTTAAAGACTGTGGCATAGTATTACAGTTAACTCCACCTGGAACACCTCAATTAAATGGTGTGTCCGAACGGAGAAATCGAACATTACTTGATATGGTTTGATCCATGATGAGTCACACGGTAGTAACTGATTCATTATGGGGTTATGCTCTTTTGTCAGCTGCTCTTATACTTCACCGAAGTCCGTCTAAAGCTGTAGACAAGACTCCATATGAGTTATGGAAGGGAACGGTCCCTAACTTGTCCTTTATTCGGGTTTGGGGCTGCGAGGCTTATGTCAAGTGGAGACACGAGGATAAGATCGGCCCGCGATCGGTCAAGACATACTTTATTGGTTATCCAAAAGGAATGTTTGGTCATTACTTGTTGGAGTAGGTGTCCTCCACAATAGTGCGCCACATAATGAATCTTATTAAGGAATATAATTGGGATATTTATTGACTATATATATGATTAGTCAGTTGATTAACGTAAATCAATAACGGTTAGCTGACTAGAGTTTGACGTTATTGTCGTTTGACGGCGGTGATCAACTGATCCCTTTCGGTCACACCTAAAGGATGAAATCCAAATAGTAACTAATTATTTGTTTACGATACAGTTAATTAGTACATTACATATATTCGATATGTACGAGAGTTAATTGTTAGAAATTGAGTTAAGAACTCAAATTCGATTAAGCTTATTTTGCAATTATGCGATAATTGACTAATAAATTTATATCTTATTTTAATACGATTAAATAAGATTTAACTTAGTAATTAATTGTTAAATTACTAAATTAGTTGAGGTTTTGAGATAGAGGTAATTAGTTAATTATATTTACAAAGAGTTGTAAAATAAATTAACTAAGCATTGTGGGACCCATTATATATTGATATAATGGTAAAATATTACTTAAAATGTTAAGTACATATGATTTATTTAATTGAGTCATATAATTGTTATATGATCAAATTAACACTTAATTATACAAGATAATTAACCATATGATCAATAAGTATTTGTGAGACAAATATCAAAAATCAAAATGGACCTAACTAGACCAATTGTGGCCGGTTATGATGTAGTTACAAGGGTGATGATTTTGTTCTTGTTGTAACTCTTTACTTAGCATTTGAAAGTGACATAACAAGTATAAAACAATCATCATCTTTTCTACAACACTCCACTCTAATGCATGTGAACAAATAAAACAAGATAATAGTCCATTTGTGGACAATGTGGTCCGGCCTCATGGCCTATAAAATGAGCATTTGTGTTCATTTTATTACTACTTCATTTTGTGCTTGTTTTCTTACTTCTCTCAAAAACCTCATCTTCTTACTAAAACTCTCAAACACTAATATTTACTAAGTATTACTAGTGTAGTAATATAGTCATAATAGTAGTAGTATAATATCTATCTTATTATCTAGTTAATAATAAGGGTAGATTATTTGGGTTAATCTTGGTGCAACTTAGAGGAGATCTTCTACTTTGGAGATTATTTGTGTTCATCCATATTTGTAGCTCAAGAACAACAAGAAGGAGTTCTTGTTGTGCCCTTATAATTTCCATATCAATGTGAGGAAATTTCTTCTCTTATATAAATGTCTTTATATTTGCATGCATGTTACATAGATCATTAAATACTAAATTAACAAGTAATTTAGCAACTAATTAGAGGATTCTAATTAAGGTCTATGGACTTTCAATTAGTATCAGAGCTAGCTTGTAGCATGCATGTAATTTTGGACCATTTTTATTTAAAGTTATAAGATAACTATAAATCAAAGATTTTGCGTTTAAAATACGAATCGACTAAAATTTTGGTGTGCATGGTAAACCTACTGACATCAAAAGGTTGTGGTTAAATTCGTGATGTTAGGGATTTTATTTACTATTTATTTTGATTTTTGGCGTTTAAACCGAGTTAACATGCATTTTATGAGTTAAAAGTTAACTAAAAATAGTTGCATGTTGATTCTGGCCATGAAATGAAATTTTAATATGATCTCACATGCATTTCTTACATATTGTATGTAAAATTTCGTGAGTTTTACTTATGTATTGCATGCTAATTGATTTTTATACGATAAAAGTCGATGATATGAGATTATAATGTTCATAAAATTGAAACGTCCATTTATGGTCTTGAAAATTTTTTGTACATTTTACATTCTGATGTTGATACTCTTGGTGAAATTTCATAATTTGTTTCACTGTTTTACTATATCTAATGTTTTTATTTGATAAAACTATTAAATACAAGGCTATTTGTTCATAAAATTAATTTAAATTTTTTGAGCAAATGTTTTTTATTTTTATAGTTCCTGGAATTGTTCCAGAATGTAAAAAATTTTTGGTTTCAAATTTTATGATGTTTATATTTTATTTTGGTTTTATTTCATAATTGTTATGATTAAACCGTAATATTTAGCAAATGAAATCAAATCGATCTAATTAATGACCAAAAAAAATAGTAGTGACTAATTTTGAGTTCTAAAACAGTTTAGTTAATTAGTTATGTCATATAATACGATTTAAAAGTTGATAGTGATTTTTAATGGTTAAAAATCAATAAATCCCGGAAAAACGAGCTACAATGAGCATGAATGAACTTAGGACGATTTTGGCATGAATTTTGCAGCAATTTATTTTATTTATGGTTGAATGAATGAATGTCATTTATTTAATAATTTATGCAAATTTTGTACCTAGTATGGCCTAGTTATTTTTAAATCGTTATTACCCGTAATGTAAGGGAATAACGGTTTGGTTGTAATTTTATTGCGATCTCGTATCGCCGGTTTGTATAATTTAATAATTTTATTTTATAGAATAAATGTATAATAGGAATTTGTATATTTGTATATTTGTAATTATTTTATGAAGAC
Source organism: Heliosperma pusillum (assembly GCA_022085475.1). Classification (NCBI taxonomy): domain Eukaryota; kingdom Viridiplantae; phylum Streptophyta; class Magnoliopsida; order Caryophyllales; family Caryophyllaceae; genus Heliosperma; species Heliosperma pusillum. The sequence goes on along the minus strand of JAIUZE010073532.1, from coordinate 3,592 downwards.
CGGTGACTCCCTCAAGACGGTGCCATTTTGGAAGGTGTTCCAAGTGAAGAGGCAAGGGACCAAGGAGTTGGTTTTCGAATTTGTAACTATCTAGTTAATTTTGATTAGCTAGGTGGCCATACTAGGATTTTATTGTTGCTTGGTTGCTTGCTTTATTCCGCTCATGCCAAAATCGTCACACATGCATTTAATTTACCGTTATTGTCAATTCAACGTTATTCACAATTCACCGACTTAGTTCACTTATAGGGAATTAATAACTAAATTGACAAGATCTCTCACATGTTTAAAAAAATTGAGATTAGCCTTCCCAATTAATAACACCTATGAATCCCGTGTTCATTAGGGCTACCACGCTCGTGGGTCCCTTTTTACCTCGGGTAAGTAGGGTGATACGATCACAAGCTAAAATTGGATTGGACTCAACGAGATAAGCGTTATCTTGGGACTAGGAGATGGATTTAGTTGAAATCCGTCAACCAAGAGTTCTAAGGGTAGAATTAGTCAAGTAACGACTTACCATTTCTAGATAAAAATTAGCATGCGATGACTATTTTTATTTAAAGGTGGGTCTTGGAATCATTTATATAATTTAGTGAGAGGTCATTATATGAATGCTTAACTTGTTAAAATGTTTTTCAAGTAAATTAACAATAAATGTTTATATATTTCTTTTTTTTGTAGTTACCATATTCGCATAATGTCAACATCATCAATCGTTGCATCCTTGGGTAAAGACTCATGGTTGAGGTCCGTCATGGACAAGTGTGTCCTTAAGGATGACGGAAGTAACTTCGTTGAATGGGAATCTACGATCAAGAGCGCCGCGTTATCCGATAACGTGCTTCGCTACTTGGTCGAAGAGCCCCCCACCGAACCCGCGCCTAGATCGTCTGCGGTGGTTCGGGCCGAGTATGACCTTTATTTGAAGGTTGCTAATGACGTCAAGTGTAACACCCGGAAATGTACCCTATTTTTTTATAGTGAAAATATTTTACGGATACTTTTCAGCAAATTTAAGTTTTAATATAGAATTTTATGTTCCGAGTCGAATTTTGAGTTTCCGAGTTCGTATTTGGAATTTCCGCGGGATTCCATGAGAATCCCGTTTTAAGTCGTCTTTCACTTTTCGTGACTTTTGAGTCGTCTTTGACTTTTCTTGACTTTTGAGTCGTCTTTGACTTTTCGTGACTTTTGAGTCGTCTTTGACTTTTGTTGACTTTTTCTTTATAAATATCACACTACACTTAACCTATTTCATTAACACAAACACCAAAAACATTTCTTCTTCCTTAAGCAACCAAAACCTTGCCTCCCTCTTTGATCCAATCTTGGGATGATCGTAGCTCCCTCGTTTCTTGTCGGAATTCACGTAAGTTTGTCTCATTCTTCCCCTCTTACCTTCCTCTATCCGTATTGGTAATAAAATTACCGTCTTTCTCGCTTTTTAAATTATCCGTCTTTCTCAAGGTGAAGTATATTCATCTTTTAATACCTAATTGTAGGTGGAGACTACTGGAAAGGCTTAGTAATCGATTAAAGACGCGTAAAGGTAACGGTGAAGGGTTACTCGGTATCATTTACGTGTTTTACATGCTTTATATGCTAGGATTCGTATTTAGAATACGATTAGAAAGCTTAGGACTCATGTTATGGATGATGATTGTTGTTATTTGATGATTGTTGATGATGAATATTGATTGTTGATAGTTATTAGAAATGAATTATGAGAATTGGAAATAAAAGGATTGAATTTATGTGGAAGGTTCTCGGGTGATTTGGTCACACATCTCACGGTCGTGAAATACAAGTCACGGTCGTGACTTGTGCAGTTTCACTGCACTGACCCCTTTTCGTAGAATGATCATATCTCCTTCGTTACTTGCTTGTTTTGGGCTTGTGACCATTCGTTGGAACTGTAAGAGGATAAGCTATCACCTCGACTTGGAATTTCTGCATACCCATATCTAGAAATCTAGTTATGACCGTTTGAAGTGGACCCTTGTTTTAGTTAGTTTCCAAACTTGTGTTTTGTGTGTAGTTGTGCTCCGAGCCGGGGTACCGGCCGCCTCCCTCCACACCGGCCTGGAACACGGCTGTATTTTTCTTATAAAATCTCTAAAACTCGTAATTCATATTAGTTCGCATGATTCGTTTATTGTATAATTTTACGTAGTGACTTATAATATTCATGTTTTGGATATATGATATTTCTTTCGCTTGTATCACCTGTTTTGTGACGGTTTTTGGTATGTCCCCCTTTGAGTCAGTTTTTACAAATGTTACGGTTTGAGCACTATTTTGTCTTGTGCTTTGTACTCTCATTCCCTTGGCTACCTCCACGTTCGTAAGGCTTGAATGTCGGAACGGGGAGGTATCCTACTGCTTAATTGCATGTGTTAGTGGGCATACGACGACGTTGTTGGGAGGCGAACGCATTGCGTTGATCGACCGGCCGTCAAATGTTGTGTACTTGCGAGGTGGTGTTATTTGCATGTAGCGTACCGCATGTTATGAGGCTTGAGCTGTTTTTCCGCCTCTTTCGTGAGTTGATCTACCGAATTTGGGGTACTCGGCATATATATTGTAAGCCCGAGTCTTGGATGCGAAACGTTTATCGCATGTCGAATCGGAACACGTTTATTCCGAGATCATGGCCAGGTTTAGACTAGGACCGTATTATTATCGTCGTGCTCCCGCCGTGCCCCTCGTCTACATAGGCGCACTGTAGCGCCCTCGGTCTGAGTTTCGGGGACGTGAATCCAGGTGGTGCTGTATTAAAACATCACTAGATGCTAGCTGTGTTCACCAGTTGTATCGTTCGTGTTAGTAAGTAATTGTGTACTTTAATGTATATGTCCAAACACATTCCTTGTGAAGGGCTCGCGCAGTCATGGTCACGTACCACGCCGAAAACCTTTCAATAGATACTAAGATTAGCGCAATTCATGTAGACCAAAGCTATGGAGGTTACTAAGGTCACATATCCGGACCAGACCATAATGGGTTTCTATACCCCTTTGCGCTATTATGCACGTAATCATTCCAATTAGACAGCATGAGAGGGACGCGCCCAGTCACTGTGCATAGTATCCAAGTGCGCTGCAGCACGCACCCCGTGTTGCAAAAGACCCAGACTCTATCGATTCGATAAGATAAAGATAGGTTATAAGTTATATGTACACGTGGGCTTACACCAATCAGCCCCCCCACACAATGATCGTGCAATGTTGATGATGGTTTGTCTGCGAGTCTCCATCGTATGCACGCAGTATATCTAAATAAACACCAGTTCACTAAGTGTCAGGTTGAGAAATTCATCTGTGTATAACAGCACCTCACATAGAAATGGACAGTACGTTCAGTTTTCGATTTGATTTGTTGACCAACACAGTACCTACGAAGTAGCTTGTCTTTCCCCGCAGTCTGGTATCAGCGAATCGCCCTCTAGAATTTTAGCGCCCTTTACGGTAAAAATTATAGGTGCTCTTTTACAATGTCCACCACAATTAGAGACATATCTTAAATTGAGTCTCACCACAACATGATTATATGATGTACGAAGAATTGCCATATCTATTCTTATCGACAA
>JAIUZE010073531.1:0-52598 GCA_022085475.1 Heliosperma pusillum | reverse complement strand
TAGAAAAGGTGAATGATTGAAGGAACTCCACCCACTTAGCATGTCTGTGACTGAGCTTATGCTGGCCTCCTATGTACTTCAATGCCTCATGATCAGAGTGTAAGACAAAAGGTTTGGGCTTCAGGTAATGACTCCAATGCATCAGAGCTCTGACAAGAGCATAGAACTCTTTATCATATGTAGAATAGTTTAGCTTGGCACCACTTAGCTTTTCACTAAAGTAGGCTACAGGTTTCTTCTCTTGGATGAGGACAGCTCCAATTCCCACTCCACTTGCATCACATTCAACCTCAAATAGGCAATCAAAGTTTGGCAATCTTAGGATAGGTGCACTGCACAAGAGATTCTTCATGTGTTTGAAAGCCTGTAAAGCATTCTCAGTCCAAGTGAACTCTCCCTTCTTCATGCACTCAGTGAGAGGTGCTGCAATGGTGCTAAAGTCCTTAATGAATCTTCTGTAGAAGGATGCTAAGCCATGGAATCCCCTTCCTTCTGTAATACTCCTAGGGATAGGCCAAGACTGGACTGCCATGATCTTGTCTTGATCAACTGAAATGCCTCTACCAGATACCACATATCCTAGAAACTTGACTTCATCAGTCATGAAGGTGCACTTCTCAAGCTTCCCAAAGAGCTTGCTCTCCTTAAGTATTTCAAACACAGCCTCAAGATGCCTCAAATGATCATCCTTGCTATTGCTGTAGATGAGGATATCATCAAAGTATACCACCACAAATCTCCCTAGGCAAGGCCTAAGCACCTCTGTCATCAATCTCATGAAGGTACTTGGGGCATTTGACAGGCCAAAGGGCATGACAAGCCACTCATAAAGGCCATGCTTTGTTTTGAAGGCTGTCTTCCACTCATCTCCTTCTCTGATCCTCAATTGATGGTAACCTTGCCTCAAGTCAATCTTAGAAAAGAACCTTGAGCCACTTAGCTCATCCAACATGTCATCAAGCCTAGGTATAGGGAACCTATACTTGACTGTGATGTTGTTGATAGCCCTGCTATCTATGCACATCCTCCAAGTCCCATCCTTCTTAGGAACCAACAATGCAGGCACAGCACAAGGGCTTAATGACTCCCTTACAAACCCTTTACTCATCAACTCTCCAACTTGCTTTTGCAGCTCTTGTGTAGCCTTAGGATCACATCTGTAGGCTGGTCTATTAGGTAGTACAGACCCTGGCACAAGGTCTATTTGGTGTTCAATCCCTCTCAAAGGGGGTAAGCCATCAGGAAGTTCCTCTGGAAACACTTCCTTGAACTGATCAATGAGGGGCTTAACATCTGCAGGGATCACCTTAGACTCCTCTTCCTGAACTTCTTTTGATAGCAGCATTACTATAGGTTGCTCCTCACTACACTCCTTGACCATTGCTGACTCAGATAGAAATACAACTCCACTCAAATCCTCAGCCATACTTGGACTCCATAGCTCTTCTGGTGTGGTGGCAAGGGGGCTAATGTCACCTTCCTGCTCCCATGCTTGAAAGAATAGGTATTGCTTCTTCCTTGGTGTATGGAGCTTTTATCAAACTCCCATGGCCTTCCTAATAGCAAGTGACAGGCATCCATTGGAACCACATCACACAATACTTCATCCTTGTACACACTGCCAATGGAGAAAGGGACCATGCATTGCTTATCCACCTTAACCTCTGCTCCCTTACTCAGCCATCTCAACTTATAGGGGTGAGGGTGATCTTGAGTGCTCAACTTCAGCTTATCAACCATAGTAACAGAAGCCACATTGGTACAACTACCTCCATCTATAATAAGATTACAAACCCTCCCTTGTATGGTACATCTGCTCCTGAAAATGAGGGACCTTTGATCCTCCTCCAAAGGTATCTGTTGTGAATGCATTACTCTCCATAGGACTAAGCTGTGGCCTGTGTCAGGGAGTGCCACTATTGCCTCCTGACTAGACTCTTCTTCCTCACTCACCACTTCTTCAACCTCAGGCTCATCCCTCTCATACTCAACTAGACCCTCTTTCTCCCAAGCCTCAACTTCCATTATGGTTAAGGTCTTCTTAGAAGGGCAATCCTTCCTGAAATGTCCATAGCCTTGACATTGGAAGCACCTAATTCTGTTCTCAGTCAATGAAGTGCTTGGCTTTTGACCCATGATGCCCTTACCCTTGTCTAAGGTAGGTGGGGGTGCTGTCTTAGGGGTATCCATTGATCTAAACCCACTATAAGGTCTGGTTTGAAAAGGCCTAACAGGTTTTGGTGTAGCAGGCTTAGTCTTCCCTATCTTCTCAATTCTCAGAGATAGGTTGACAACATCATCAAATGACCACAGAGGTTGCATCCTAACCTTGTTAGCAATGTTCTTATCTAGACCCTCTAAGTACCTAGCAATCCTTTGCTCAGGTTTCTCATTTATATCACATTGTAAGGTGAGTTGTTCAAACTCCCTCAGATAAGATTCAACAGGTTTGTCTCCTTGTTTCAACTTAGACAACTTGATAAACAGATCCTGGGTGTAATCCTTAGCAACAAATTTGTCTAACAGTTTCTTTTTCAGTTTAGTCCAAGACTTGATGGGTTCCTTACCCTCCCTAGCCCTTAACCCTTTCATAGTCTCATACCAAAGGGAAGCATACCCTTTCAGTTTAAGGATGGCTACTTTAAAAGACTTGGAATCATTGTATCCCTTGTACTCAAAGATCCTTTCTACTTCTCTAAGCCATTCTAATAAGTCATCAGGATTAAGACTACCAGAAAACTCAGGGATATCTACCTTAAGATGTTTGTCTGTGTTCCTGTGGATGGAAGCTCTGCTTCTTGTTGAGTCATCTGAGTCTGGATACTCTTCATCATCAGGTGGCCTTCCTCTGCCTCCTCCTTGGCCTCTTCCACGTCCTCTACCTCTTCCTCCAGCAAGCAAATGGTTGCCTATAACCTGGTCCAAGGTTCTGGTTAGGGTGGTTACAATCCCAGCCAGATCCTCCATCCTTGCTTCTACTCCTGCTAGTCTCTCTTCACTCATTGGGCTATTTTTGTGTTTTTAAATGTAGTTAGGGAAAATGAACTCACTAAGACTCTCAACCAAAGCTCTGATAACCAATTTGGAGTGTAAACTACTAAGGTTCACAAGTTTTAAGTGACTTGATTAGCTTGACTCAAACTGAATACAATATCAAGTAACAAGGGGTGTTGTTTTAGTGATTGTGAGTTATTTTAGCTGAAAGATACAAGGGATATGACTTGGAGACAATCCTCTACAGCAAGGCACAAGAGAAAAGGACTCAAAGACTAGTTTAGAGACAGTTTTCAAGTGTTACAGCAAAGCACAAACACCCTAGACTAGACTCAACAGCAAGTAAGTTAATCACAGCAATGCACAGATATAACTTGACTCACAATACAAGGCACTGATCAAACACCTTGAAGATGTATCAGGCTTGCTTCAAACTACAGCTCTTAGCACAAGTTTGATAGTTTTGAGGGATTTCTCAAAGTTCATTCATTCATCAAAGTCTACTCAAACAAACATACAAGACCTCTTTATATAGAGGGGCTGATAACTTGTGAGCCATTGGATGCACAGATCATCCAAGGGCCAACTTAGGATTCAAACTACTACTACTGACACTAATTAAGAGCCTCATAATAGGACGAGCTCAACAACTATAAAGAACAGACACAAGACACAAAAAACAGACTGAACAAAAAGCAAATAAAGCAGTTTTGGAGTTTTCCTGAAATGGAAATCTGTTGTTCTTGTTGCCTTGTTGCTTTGCCTGGATGTGTTGCTGCTCCTTGGGACTCCCTACTCTATTTAGAACATAGATAAGACCTGCCTTGGACGAGGACAAGTTGACTTAAACAAAGGAAACCACAAACTGCCTTGTACTTTCTCTGTTTTTAATGGGTTTGCTGGACTCTAACTTGGGGTGTCTGTTTCATGGGTTTTTACTAGACTTCAAAAGGATTTGTCCTGGACAAACTTGTAGCTTAGTGGGTTGGCTTGATGGTAGGCCATGGTGGGGGTGGTTGGGATGCTCTGGTGTACCTCCTAGATGCATGGTTTGTTAACTGGTCTGTCTGGGCCTGAATGGCTCTGTGTCTGTTTTGTGTGGGAAATGTGGGTTGTGTTGGGGGTGGGCATGGGCTATTGAACCCTGGACTGTCTTCTTCATTGGGGTGGCTTGGCTTGGCTTGCTCTTGACTTGTCATAGCTTGTTGTTTAGACCTTGTAACTCGAGCTTCCATCTGAGGGGTCAAGCTTGTCTTGTATGTGGTTTGATCATCAAGACCCCTTGGGTGAGCTCCGGCTGCAGACAACGACCGAATAGCTCACACCCGAACCCAAAATATCATAGAAAAAAAGCCATCCATGCAAGCAACCTGTTCATCCATGAAAAACATGAATGCCAAAGTCAGTGGGGAGTAACTCCGGGTTCTCCCAGCCATATCACATTAAACGTACATAAAAGGAAATACAAAAGAGAAGCATGCATATATAGATATACATGTGAAATACGATAAGGATAGATAGGCAATACAATATATAATGATAAAAGCATAAGAGTTACAAGTCCAAATCCATCATGTTATACAAAGACTCGGGGAAGACACTCTTAGGCAACCGAATACGCTCACTAGGGCTTACATCTCACCGTTAGCGGTATAAGTTTGATAAGATTGAGACTCGACAAACAAACCATGCCAAGTCATGCGATGATCACAATAAATCCATCATATTATCATCCATTCAAACGTACCAAAACATTGACGATGCTAAGTCATGAAATGACCATGAATAAAATCATGAAATCACGCATTCAAAAACAACGACACAACGACGACATCTCTCACGGTAAATGAAACGCACTAGCACCGTGTACATGGCAAGTATGATTAAAAGACATCCACGGGATAAGACATTTCCCTGAACGCATACACGATTCAATTCATTTCGTATATGTGCACTAATTTCCTCCGGTAGGACGACGATATAAATATTCGATCCTAGGCTAAATCTGGCCAGCATCCCGGAATCGCATTTTCCAGTCCGACATGCGATAAACGTTTCGCATCCAAGACTTGGTCAATCAAATGACGCCGAGTACCCCAAATTCGGTAGAATAATTCAGGAAAGAGGCGGAAAAGAGCTCAAGCCTCATAACAAGCGGTACGCTACATGCAAATAACACCACCTCGCAAGTACACAACATTTGACGGTCGGGTCGATCAACGCATAGCGTTCAACTCCCAACAACGTCGTCGTATGCCCACTAACACATGCAATTAAGCAGTAGGATACCTTCCTGTTCCGACATTACAGCCTTACGAACGTGGAGGTAGCCAAGGAAATGAGAGTACAAAGCACAATACAAAATAGTGCTCAAACCGTATCATTTGTAAAAACCGACTCAAAGTGGGACATAGCAAAAACCGTCACAAAACATATGATACGAGCGAATGAAATATCATATATCCAAAACATTAATATTATAAGTCACTACGTAAAATTATACGATAAACGAATCATGCAAACTATTATAAATTACGAGTTTTAGAAGTTATAAGAATAAAACACAGCCGTGTTCGAGGCCGGTCTGGAGGCCGGCGGCCGGTACCCCTGGCTCACGCATCAAGTTAAACCAAAAATCACAAAAATAGAGCAGTGTGTTCCAGGCCGGTCTGGAGGCCGGCGGCTGGTACCCCGGCCAGGAGCACCTCTATACCAAAAATTCCAACATCACTAATGATGTGTTCCCAGCCGGTGGGCAGACCGGCGGCCGGTCACCCGGCTGGGAGCACAACTCCACCCGTGAGCAACATACACCATTCCTATCATTTCCAATTCTCATAATTCACTTATAATAACTATCAACAATCAATATTCATCATCAACAGTCATCAATTAACAACATTCATTATCCATAACATGATTCCTAAACTTACTAATCGTATTCTAAATACGAATTCTAGCATATAAAGCATGTAAAACACGTAAATGATATCGAGTAACCCTTCACCGTTACCTTTATGCGTCTTCACTACTCGTCAAACTCCTCTTCAATTAGGAAATAGTCTTTGTCGGGATCTTGGAGGTCACCACCTACAAATAGATCATAAAAGATGAATTTACTTCACCTTGAGAAAGACGGAAAGTTTGAAAAGCGAGAAAGACGGTAATTTTATTATCAATACGGATAGAGGATGATAAGAGGGAAAGAATAAGACGAACTTACGTGAATTTGAACAAGAAATGAGCGAGATACGATGATTATAAGATCGGAAGAAAATGGAGGCAAGGGTTTGAGATTTCTTAGGGAAGAAGAAACGTGTTGTGTTTGAGTTGTGAAGAAATAGGTTAAGGAGGGAGTATGAGTTGTGTAAGGGAAAAAGTCAACAAAATTCAATGACGCCTTAAGACGGGATTCACATGGAATCTCGCGGAAATTCCAAATACGAACTCGGAAATTCTAAATTCGACTCGGAACATAAAATTCTAAATTAAAACTTAAATTTGCTTAAAAGGATCCGTAAAATGTTTTCACTAGAAAAATAGGGTACAATAGCGGGTGTTACAACCGAGCATCGTTTCACGATGATTAATTACCTATTATCGCTTAGACTCTTATACTATCAGAGTTATTTTTAAATTTTGGGACCGTTGTCTCCCTTTAAGTGATTTGTCGACCTCTTCGACACTACTACTTCATTTGTTTATGTTGGATTTCATCTTTTGATAATCTTTGCGAAAAATGTCTTAAAAACTTTTCAAAATTTCCTAATTTCCGTTGCATGTTATTTGTTTATCTTTATGCTTTCGCGAGGGTTCTCACAACTTGGTCAGTGGTCTGGCTAGGCTTGGCTTGGCCTTGGCTTGTGTTAGCCTGAGCCTGGCTTGACTTGACTTGGCTGTGGCTAGGCTTGGCTTGGTTATGGCTTGGCTTGTTGCTCTTGTGGCTCGAGCTATGGCTTGTCTGTCTTGTCTTGGTTGGATCATGGCCTGGCTATGAGAACCCTTCTAGATTAACTCATGCTGCACCAATACTCCCAAAAAAGTCTCGTCTTTATTTTTAAGCGAACAATGAATAATCGGCTAAAGACTGTACTAAACCGTACCTTTTTAATGATTCGTGACTTTTCTAAACCAATTTTGCGACGCTTGTTTAAAATAGTGTATTGACTTCAATAATTTGCACACTTTATTCTTTCCAGCCGATTCAAACTCTTGTGGAATTTTCATGTGAACTTCTTCGTCACGCTCTATGTGTAAGAATGCGTTATTCACGTCTAATTGTTCGATGATCCAATTCTTGGATATGGCTACCGCTAGCAGGCAACGTACGCTCGTCATCTTAGCCACTGGAGCATAAGTTTTGCGATAATCAACACCCTCTATATGTGTGAATCCTTGGGCTACAAGTCTCGCTTTATATCGCTCAATGGTTCCATCGTCTTTGTATTTTATTTTGTAAACCCATTCACAACCAATCGAGCGTTTCCTCTGGGGCAATTCAACTATCTTCCATGTTCCATTCCGTTCCAACGCATCGATTTCTTTTTGCGTAGCATCACACCAATTCGAATCCTGCGCTGCCTCATAATTATGATTCGGTTCTTTCATTTGATCAATCTTTGACATGAATGCCTTGTGAGAAGAAGAGAACCAATTTGTAATAACATAATTGACTAAAGAATATCGAGAACCTGTCTTAGACGACTTCGATTGAACGAACTGAACTGTACCAATGGGGTTAATGATCTTGGTTGATTTACAAACATAATTTATCTTTCATGCTGGTTTATACTTTTCTCTAGCACCTCGTCCTAACCTTACTTCTTCTTCCTGTTCAGCCTGCACATCTACCACACCATCAGATGGATGTTCATCATTGTCATTTTCACTCGAATTGTCAATGTTGTCACTCCCTCTTTCTTCCACATGCACTTCTTGTGTAATATATTTTCCGTCTTCTGACGATAAGTGATGTGTGTCATTAATGCTACTGTCACTGTTTCGCATGGACTTCAAATTTTTGTGTTGCTGCTCATCCTCTTTTATACTCGAAAAAGAATATACATGCTCATAAAATTTGACATCCGGCGACCCAAACAATCGTGTTTTCTTTAAGTCGTAGACCTTCCATCCTTTCTTTCTATGAGGGTATCCCAAAAATACACATCGCTTCCCTTTTTCCCCAAATTATCTCTTGTTCTACCTTTGCTATGTGCATAACAAAGTCATCCCAGAACTTTAATGTTGTTTAATTCGGGTTTCTTATTGTATAAAATCTTAAATGATGTTTTGCCTTCTAACAACGCTGTTGGGGTCCTATTGATCAAGTAGGGCACAGTTAAAACACATTCCCTAAAAAAATAAATAGGCAACTCGGCTTGGAACCGTAAGGCCCTTGCTTTTTCTAAGATATGTCTATGTTTTCGTTCAACCCGTCCATTTTGTTGGGGTGTGTCGACGTTACTGGTTTGAAAAATGATCCCTTTTCCTCATAATAATATTTTAGCGACCCGGATTGAAACTCCGATCCATTTATCACTTTGAACAATTTTAACTCTTTTTTTCATACTGGGTCTTAACCATTCAACAAAAAACACACAACAATTCACATGCTTCCCCTTTTTCTTTCATGAGATATACCCAAACTCCTCTACTATGGTCATCGACTATTGTCAAAAAATAACGTGCACGGGATAAGCTAGCAACCCGATAAGGCCCCCAAATGTCACAATGAATTAAACGGAAAAAACAAGATTCTATACTGCTCGATGGGTGCCCAAGTCTTTCGTGCCTTAATTGAGCTTCCTTGGTAAAAGACGTTCTGCCCACCAACTCATCACGCTTAGGCCTGAAATGATAAACCCCATTGCAGTATTCACCCCACCCAATCTTCATCTTCGTAGACTGGTCCTGTATTACGCAATAGTCGGGATAAAATGTTATTACACAATTGATTTCTCGTATTAATTGCTTAACTGAAATTAAGTCACATGTTAATATGGGCACAAAGTGCACGTCTTTGAGTATGAATTTCTCGCTTAAGACCACTTCTCCTTGTACTGTTGCCACGACCTTACGACCATCGGGTAAGCCGACTAACGAAGGCCTTTCTTCTCAAATATTTTCCAGACATTTATGCTTTCCTGTCATATGGTGTGAGGCTCCACTATCTATTAATCATTCACCAACAATAAAAATTTTCATACCTGGCAGCTTGCTACTTTACCTTCCGGACTCGCTACCAAGAGACTGCCTAGAATAACTGTTTCATCATTTGTGAGGGGTTTCTGCAGCTCATGATCTGCTGAATTCGAAGAACTTCCCACTGCATTTGCCTGAAACGTGTTATTCTGCCCACATCCTCTTGTACGCCCGAAAGAAACCCTATAGCCACCTGTTCCTCAACGTCCACATCCTCTGCCACGGCCTCGTCCACCAGTGTTTTTGTAGCGGGTTTCTTCAGTATGGTAATCTTTGTCGCAATAATCACAATGCACTAGTAGTGGTATACCTTCTCCTTCTTGCTCTGTCCGAGACTATCCACCTCTACATCGTGGAAGTGTGTTTCTCTTCGCGTAATATCAGTGCATATGCCCTTGTTAAGGAATTTATGAGATCTTGCATTAAAAAAATTTGAACGAATAGTCCCGTACAAAGTAGTATCAAGTCCCATCAAAAATTGATGGACCTTTTCTTCTTTACGTTCTTTGGCCATCATCGTTTCTACCCCGCATGTACACTTGGGAACTCAACTATAACTTGCGAGTTCGTCCCATTTAATCTTCAAACGAGTGTAGTACTCGACAACAGATTGACGTCCCTGTTTGCATTTATTGAGTTCACTTTCCAATTAATGCACCCTTGGTGCATTACCGGTGGAGAAACGTTCTTTTAATTCCTCCCATATATTCGCCGCCTTTAACGCAAACGTAATACTCGGGTGCAATCTGACATCAATAACATTCCTTAGCCATGCCTTCATTATGGCATTGCATTGTTTCCATGCCACGAACTCGAGGTTGCCTTCTTCTTTTCCTTCGTTTCTTGACTTCTCCCTCGACAAAACCTAACTTTTTTTTTTGAGTCTAGTCTGTTCTTCACAGCGTCTGCCCATATTCATAATTATCACCATTAAAAATGGTTGGAAAATTCTACCGTGTACCCCCATGTTTTTGGGTTTCCTATGGTGTACCCCTACAATTTTGAAATTCAATGGTGTACCCCTGTACTTTATACCTAAGTCTATACCATAACCTTATTAACTGTCTTTGCTAAGTTAGTTTCTTAGTTGATCTATTAAACCGTGTTTTTACCGTACCAATTACTCGACTATCTACTCAATTACTTATTAGTTCGTTCAATTTTCCATTAACCCACTATATAGTATACATAAATAACTAATGACAGGGTTGTCGCATACCCTAATCAAAGATAAATAACCCAAACTAGGCTAACAACAAATTAATGTAATTAGGGAAGTAAGGGGTCGATCTCGGGGAGACGGGAGATACTTGTGAATAGTTATGGTTAGAACTCTACCTTGTACGATTGGCAAATGTTTGTCACTAATTAATAAACGCTATAATAAAAATGATAATAATACAATAAAGAAAAGGATCTAGGGATCGGGGTTCACATGCTAATCAATTTAAAAGCAAAGTTGATTACGGGTTTAGAAAAATCATAGTTGTCCAAGTCTTTAAATGGTATATTCCTTTCGGATTCATACCGACTTTTTAACGGGTCCTAACGTCTTTTCAGCCCTTGCTAGGTCATTAAACTATTCTTGTCAGTCCTTTAATTTTCATCTCGACTCTCGCCCTTAAGACGGAAATTGACAAGTACAAACAATTGTTTATGGCCATTAAACAAAGTCTATCACGAGATTCAAGCAAGAAATAGAGATAACAAAGAACGATTCTACCGGAATCAATTTATACTTATAAATTAATTAGAAATGTTAACCCTTCCCCTAGAACAAAGATTACTTATGCATGATTAACAATGAAAGGGAAACTAAGATTATAAAACTAAGAATGGTAAACATGACAAAGGAAATACTAAAAGAAAATGAAACTATAATGTAAAAACAAGAATAAGGATTACCGGAAAGGATGAGCAAAGATTGAAATGGAATAGGAACTTGAATAGGAAAATGCAAACCCGGAAACTAGAATTCCAATTACAAGTAGAACAATTACAATTGAAGGAAACTTAGAACTAAACTAGACTAGAGAAAACTAGATCTAAAACTAAAACTACATAATGGAGAAAGAAAGGAAAAACTAAACTAAAGAGAGAAGTGTGAAGAGAAGTGTAGGGAGGTGTGTTGAGAATTGTGTGCTGAGGCTCTCTTATATAGCAGTAGGTTTCGTGGGGGAGGGGTCATGCATTCATCACATAGGACAAAAAGGAGGAAGTCGAAGCAAAAGCTCGGATCAGCAAACATACCCGATCGGGTTCACCACATACCCGATCGGGTATATTGTATTCTTGGTGCTTTGACTTTCGTTTCATCTCCCCTTGCATATGACTTGACTTTCATTATCCCCCTCGACCTCTTGAGTCGGGTTTGATGATAGGGTTTGATGTAAAATGATGATTTCTTCGCCTAACTGATCGATCTTCTGACAACTGCGAAATCGTCTTTGCTTCTTCTTTCTTTTGAATCAACGAACCTTCTTGAAATGCCTTTGACTTGGTCAAGCTTGCTTCTTTAAATCGTCGGGTTCTAGGCAAATGCTCGGGAATATAGAAAAAGGGCGTAGAAACGTCACTTTCCCTACAAAACAGGTTAGAACATAGGAATTCGCCTAGAAGACGATATTAGCTCATAAAATGGCTTAACAAAGCACAAATGACATACAAAACCGAGCTAAGTTGGGGATTAAAATCAAACAAATATTCACTTATCAACTAACGATTCATAAATTCCCCATTAGCATTTCATGTATTATAACGAAGGCATTTAATAGTACTTTGTACTTATTAAAAGTGATTTGTGATGCTTCTTATTAAGAATGATGATAAGACATTAATGAGTCAGAAGAAAGATCGAACCACGGTTGTTTGATAAGCGATAAAGTTAATGTAATTTGAAGGAGGTTATCATGGAGAAATCAACAAGAACTTTAGGGGTACAACGTAGATTATAAAAAAGAGAGGGGTATAATGTAGAAAACCAAAAAAGAGAGGGGTATAACGTATGACAATGTGGTACAAGTACTTATACAAATTACTACTAATTCTAGTATCTTACTGTAACACCCCGGCCCAAACCCTGGGTTGGGAGCGATCACTCGCGTTAGCTCCCCAGGTTTTGTACATGGCCCACAGATCAACACGGGTCCTTTCCAGCGCATTTTTTCCTCACTCATTCGCATCCCGGAAACCTTCCCAGGAGGTCACCCATCCTAAGACTACCCTCAGTCAAGCACGCTTAACTTTTGAGTTCTTTCGCATGGATAACCGGAAAAGAAAGTGCACTTTGTTGATATGAATAGTACTTTCAATCCTTTTAAGCACTAGTCATTTAAGATTATCAATAGACCTCTTCAACGAATGTGGGGTGTTACACTTAGGTATCTTACGTAATAAGAAATATATGTAAACTAATCCCTACAAAATAGGCAACCATATAATAAAAAATAAACATCCAATATATTATTACAGTACACAAAATATCCTTGATATTCTTTCAAATTTCCTTGATAGGTGTTTTAGAATACAAGATATTCCAGTTTGAATTTGACACTTGTGAAAGCAACCATTCTTTATTCTCATTTCACATTTGTTTCGTTTTTCCAACTAATTTCATTAACATTCATTCTTGTTTTTTTCTTGGTTTCCATGTCAAGCACAAATTATCCAAATGTCGAATCCATTTTCCATTGCAAGTGATCCAATGCATTCGAATCGCACTAAATCTAAACAATAGCACACAAAAGTGGGAATATAACGGCATCTAATCATATAATTAAGCACACAACCGTCATAAATGACTAAGGCCAAGGAGGCATAAACATGTATATAATTATGACTCATCAAACTCCCCCAAACCATATCTTTGCTTTTCCTTAAGCAAAGTACTAATCATAGTACAAAGACAAACATACAAATAGTGAATGAATAACTCAAAACTAATGTTAATACATATACAAATCCCAAGCTATCCATATCAGTAACTAAGTAATAACCAATAAAAAAAAATTAAAGGCACAGGAAACTTAAAACCGCAGCTTAAGTCCCAAGATATTACATGATACCGTAGCATAGACAAAAACCAAATACCTTTCGATTTTGCAAGGCCAATTAGTCGAATTTTTGCGGATTTCACTTGTTCACTCATATGTGTTTAAAGGGTGAGTTTTGTAAAGATAAAAAGAAATAGAAACACTCACTCAACTTATGAAAAATGCATGCATTCTAATGTGATAATAATTTCCCCAACTAATACGAATTCGCAATAAAAGACCAAAGTACATGTGTGACAACCCGCGGTAACGCGATAATAATAAACACATATTTGGCGGCGGAAAAATGTAGATTTTTAAAACTTTTTAATAGATAACCGCGAGGGTCACCAAAATATAAATCTGAATACTTAAAACGAGTTTAAATGCTTTTTTACAATGAAGAGCGAGTTAATAAAATACAAACATAATCAAGGGATCTCATGCCCTCATACAAAATACTAACACAAGTCCCTAAAGGACGAGTTCAAACTACAACTTGAAGGGCATATAGTTTTATCAACTACACTCGCTAGCTCACTAGTCTCAAACCCCAAGTAGCACTGACCTGTAACCTATCATATATGAAACATGAATGCCACAGTCAGTGGGGGAGTAACTAGGTGTCCTCCCAGCCATGGTACACAATGATATCAAATATACACATAAATCATGTAAACATGTGAGAGACTCTCATAAAAACATGTGAAAGACTCAACATTGATAATAACGGTAATTTAAACAAGCAACGACTCCTTATTACTATAAAGAGTCGCATCAAGGCATAGCTTATCATATGTGATGACATATAATCAAACACAACAATTAAACCAATTATATGCCAATCTTATTAATACTAAGAGGCTTGCATATCACCTTCTAGTGTCAATAGGACCAAACATTAAAGCATGTCCAAGATACATCACACAAAATAACAACTAAGAGTGACTCACTCGTCATGACCAAGAACGACATCAAGGCGACCAAGGCACATGACCCATGAAATCCATATGTAAATACTACTCAACCAATTACGACTCGGAGACAAACCCTCCCGGTGAGACCACGCACAAATGATCTAAGTCTAGACTCTGGTGTAGCAAAACCACGGAACAACACAGCTCCGTATGACAAGTGATGCACAAACCACTACCGAGACTCGACGCTTAACCACGCACAAATGGCCCAAGTCAAGTAACTTCTATGCGGTAATTTAAACCACACACAAATGAAAAGACCCGTAAGAAGACGGATTCTCGCTGACCTAACTCATACACAAATGAGTAGGGCCGACTGTTCTCACACGAACCATGCACAAATGGCATAAGGTCCGCAAGAGACACGTTCCTACGCCTAGGCAAGCATTGCAAATGCACAAGATTCGCAGTGCATAAGTACAACATTTGATAGCCGGGTCGAAGAACGCAAGCGCCCAACTCCAAAAAATGTTGTATACTCACGCAAACGCATCAAAGATTCAAGCATGGAATACAAGGATAAAAACGACATCATTCAATTCACTTACGATGCATTCAGAAAGTAATTATAGAGTATAAACATGAGTACGACATCTAACATGTGAAAGAGAAATGAGCCAAGTATTATAATGTCAAAATTTGTTAACCCCCCCCCCCCCCCCCCCCCCCCAACAAACACCGCGTTTGGAAGCCGTCTAAAGTTAGGGTCAACTTCAAACGTTAATAAATCAAGTTTTAGACACACAAGTTCAGTGATTTAAATATGTGGTGATAGCTTATCCTCTTACTATTCTAACGGTAGGTCACACGCCCAAAATAGACAATAAACGAAAGATATAAGATCATTTTACGAAAATGAGTCAAACTGAATGGGCATGGTCAATTGACCATCAGTCTCAGTTGAGCGACCAAGCTTTCAGTCGATCGACGGATATTTAAGTCGATCGACAAGGGGCCAATCGACACAAGGACTTGACACCACCGTATCGAGTCGATCGACCACCCATTCAGTCCATCGACACAGGGATTGACGCACTCCGCTTGCAATTTCAACAATCAAAAATCAACTTCCAAATTAACTCAATTATTCCCAAAGAACACATATACATGATTATTATGCTCAAGAATGAAATCAAAGTATACATAAATCACCAAATCAACATATCATCCTTCTCCCAATTGGAATTATCAACATCAAAAATCAAATATCGTAAAAGTGACGTTATTTACTCATACAGACTTTGAATGAGGTTATTCAAAAGCCTAAACCACTTAATTTTTTTATGCCAATGCATCTGCCAGATTTACGGAAGCAAAAACTACAAAGTGACAGCAAAATGGATTGACTCAAGCATTAAAACGTGACAAACTATAATCCAAAAATCATACACTTGCATAATAACAAACAACCAGAGTCCAATATCGAAAAACACCATCATGGTTACGTTATTTTCGAGCTAATTCACCCAAGGAATCGTTGATTGAATCACCTACACCGAACTCAACAATAAAACTACCCAAAAATTCCCAAATTCCAGATTACTAAGCGGAAATAAAACCCACATGCAATTACACTAAGTCTAAGAGGACGACGAGAGGGGAACGTGGCCGCTAGAATCGTCAATATTCGTTAAGGAACGAATGAGATATGATGATTTTAAGGTTGAAGGTGAAGATGGCTTTTTAATGGAGGAAGGAGACATAAAATCTGATTTTTGTTGAGTATGAGGATGAAATTATAGTTTTTCCTCATAAATGAGGCTTATCAAGCTCGGGTTTGACTCGTGTTTGTAATTAAAAACACGGGTTTGCTAATTGTAACCAATTCGGAGCGATCTTACTAGCAAACACGCAAACTAACGGAATTCATTCAAAATTTGAAGTCAAAATATTTTATCACTTCAAATAACAAATAAAGTTATTCAAAAGCAACTCATTCACTAAAACGGTTAGATTAGCAATTAAAACGATTAAAATTAAAGTGACTCAATTAAAATAGTAAAACCAAGATTATTCAAATAAAATAAAGGAAAATTTCAAAATTACTCCCTTTTATATACAACTTTTTCAAACTTACTCCCTTTTAAAACAAAATTTCAAAATTACTCCCTTATAAGCGACTTCTGATCAAAATCTGCTACCAAGATCCAACTTAAGTCATAATTATAAAGAATTAACGAATTTGCCCTTGTTTATAACACATACCTTTTCAGTAATTTATTCTATTCTACCTTGTTTGCCCTAATTTACTATTTAATCATTCTCGAATATTATGAACAAATTACTGCGTTAAATTCAATTAACCTAAATTCAACGACTTCAACTATCATTTGATCATTGTTAGGTAAGTTATTCTATTCTAATTTGTTAGTTGTTTATTTTGTTTTGATTTTTATTAGTTTAATGCTATTGGTACAGTTTACTAAAACCTAATTTATGTAATTTAGGGGTTTTTTTATTTATGAACTTAATTTGTTGTTATTTATTTGATTATTAGTTTACTGCGAATCCTCAAGTTGATTAAACTCTAATTTATGTGATTTATTAGTTTCTCAGTCCCTATTTGATTGAATGATTTGAGGCAAAATGATGTGTTGATTAGTGTTGAACATTTACCCTTTCTTGACCTACACTGTCATTTGATTTGTAGGAATGAATACTAACTTTAATGTTAACCTGCGTATATTTATGGTGGGCAGTTTGAGTCTAGAAAAGGTAGAACTGAGTATGTTGAAGGGGTGCCTATTTAGTTTGTGCAATTTTGAATCAAAGTTTAAATATTGCATATTTGAGACACATAGCTGGTAAGTTGATGGGGGTAGAGAAGATGAGATGAAGAAAGAGGAGATAGAAACGAGGTAGGCAGAGAGAAAGAAGTTAAACCAGAAACAGAGATGAGGGAAATATTAAGGCAAAAGAAACAACGGTAAAATGGGAAGGAAATTACAAAAAAATTGAATTTTGTCGGAAAATTGGTCAACTTATGACTTAAATTGAGTCTTGGTAGCAATTTTTGATCGGAAGTCGCTTATAAGGGAGTAATTTTGAAATTTTGTTTTAAAAGGGAGTAAGTTAAACGACTTTATTTAAATAAATTAAAACACGGGAAATCATCTTAAACTTTGACAACACAACTAGGTATAGAAGTGGGTTGTGCCAAGGTACGTATGAAAATGTGGAGCTAAGACCGGTAGTCGCAACGACACTTACCAAACCAATTCTACAACATTAAGCACAAACTAATACCCGGTTAGAGAAATCATCTTAAACTTTGACGGCAACACAAGAGAGATATCGACACTACTCTCTAAATATGCATTACACTCTAGCAAATTCACTTTCATTATCCCTTAAACAATCAAGTGAATCAACTTATTTTCTCTTTTGTTTCATTTCCTCTTTTTTCGATTTTCTTTCTCAATTTTCTATTTTCCTATTTTTTTCGATTTTGTCTTTTTCTTTGCTTCATACAACTTTTTATCACCATATCAAATAATTGACACAATTGATAGCAAATTTGCGACACCCAAATGACATTTTGAAGTCCGACTCAACCATAGTAGACAAGATAGGCATGAAAAATAAGCAATTGCGACTGTCCCGATAGGGTAGGCAAATTTTAGGAATGTAGCTATTAAATGGATTATAAAACATGCTACAAAGGCTTAACGAGCTAAACATAAATAACTCAATAATAAGGGTATAAAATCAAATCTTTTTGGCTATGTGAGGCTTCTTTGAACGGT
This sequence comes from Heliosperma pusillum, assembly GCA_022085475.1. Lineage (NCBI taxonomy): Eukaryota > Viridiplantae > Streptophyta > Magnoliopsida > Caryophyllales > Caryophyllaceae > Heliosperma > Heliosperma pusillum. The sequence continues at coordinate 34,649 of JAIUZE010073531.1, read as the reverse complement.
AAGAACCACCTTTTCTCATGTACTTGTATCAAATAAACACGTATAAGTATCAAGAAACTAATGTCACTCTTATGCAGTGTGATGATACACATTCCATAAGGAGTACCACACTCAAGGCTGAAGACAATGAGACCAGTTTATTAATTTTCTTGGCCTAGGAAGCTCTAAAGAAATCAGAAATTTAAGTGGTTTACTAACATAATTTATCAAATCTAATTAGCAAAGGGAATGTTAAATACGGTCAAGACTGGATCATTCAGCTTTGTTTTCAAGATAAAATGACAAAAAATTGTACATGGATGACTTAGATAGGATTCAAATGCAAAAACAATGCAAAATATCATCATTATTCAATTTCACGAAGACTCGACCTAATAAAATAAATAACATGTTTTTGGATTTTGTAATTTTTTTAAAACTTCTATGGATTTTTTATTTTTCAACACATAATGCATAAATAAACACACAACATAAGTAAAGAGTCCTCCCCCATACCTAAATGTAACAGTGTTCTCAATGTGACGCTAGCAGCACAACAATCACACATAAATCCAACAACAGCCTATATGACACAACTAACAAGGAAAAAGGGGAAATAAGTAACTAAAAATAATACAATATAAAGAAAGTACAAGGACATATAGTATCGGCTGTATAGAAATCCCCCCCCCCCCCAAACCAGATGCAAAATGGGGGATGTAGTGACCAGCTGTCACTACTACTCATCCTCATCAACATCATCATCAGTCGCCTCCTCAAGTTATCCATATACTTATAACAAAAGTGCGCAAAGATCTCAACAACTTATGAAACTCACTAGCACAAACCTTGATGGAATGACAATAGAATATGCAAGAAATCAAAAAATTTAGAACAAACATTGCATAGGTGAAGACATGAAAAATAGATTGCTTTGAATCTCTTGGTTCAAAGATAAATCCCAACTCCCATTTACTCCCTACTAAGGATGATATACCTCACAAATAAGCTTATTATCGTTAATTGCAATAGGGAATGGAGATATGTCTTTTGTTGTGTGATAAACATATTTATTGTTGGAGTAAGTGTCCTTAACAATGGTGCGATCATATAATAAATCTCAATAATAAGAATACAAAGGGATGATGAATATTATAGTCAGCTGGTCAACATAAATCGGTAACAATTGGCTCAATTGAGTTTGACGTTACTGTCGTATGACGGTGGTGATCAGTTGATCCCTTGAGGTCACACCTAAAGGACAATCTCCTAATCATGTACATTAATTAATTGTATAGCGATACAGATTAATTAATCCCTTAAATTGAACTAAGTTTATTTTAGTGAGAACAATATCTTATTGTAATATGATTAAATAAGATTCATTTTTAGTAATTTAATTGTTATATTACTAAGAATGCATTATGTTTATGAAACATTTGAGATAAGCAAAATTGGTTGATTATAATTACAAATTGTTGTAGATTATTTTAACCAAATATGAGATGACCCATTTTATTTACATGTAATAACAAAATGTGACTTAAAATGTTAAGTCTAATTTATTTGTTATGAAATTGCATTTAAATTGGTTAAATGCACATTTATAAGGAAAATTACATGTTACATGTCACATGTCACACTTGTGACAAATGACAAAATGCAAAAATAAAATGGACACCCATTTTACATGGGTGCACCGGTTTTGTGAGTTTAGTGGGTAGGATTTAGTTTGTAATTTTGTTCTAATTGAGAATTAGACCAAATCATTACTACATAAACCTATACACTCAACCTTTCTTGTGAAGAACAAAATGAAAGTGACCACACACCCCATGTAACAACCCGAAAAGTACCCGATTTTTCTAGTAAAAATATTTACTAACACTTTTCAGTAGAACTTAAGTTTTTAAAATAGGAATTTTTGTTCCGAGTCTTATTTTGAAATTCCGCGTTCGTATTTGGAATTTTTGAGGGATTCCATGAAAAGACCGTTTTTAGTCATCTTTGACTTTTCTTGACTTTTAAGTCGTCTTTGACTTTTTCTTGACTTTTTAAAGTCGTCATTGACTTTCTTGACTTTTAAGTCGTCATAAACTTTTCTTGACTTTTAAGTCATCTTTGACTTTTCTTGACTTTTAAGTCGACTTTGACTTTCGTTGACTTTCCCGACTCGCTTTATAAGTTTGAAGACCGAAATTTTATTTAAAAAAATAATATTTTTGATTTATTTTTATTTAGATTTATTAAGATTTATCATAATTTAATATAATTATTTTGAATTTATTCGTAATTTAAAGAATAACGTTTACGGTTTTAACCGAACGTCATTTAACTATTCCCGACTCATCGTAAAGCGCGAAACAAAATCGAAACTCGACTTTGGCATGAGTCACACGCGCGTGTCATCGCTTTCCACTCACCATAAGATATTTTAATTGTTTTGAATAAACTAATACAAATATCTTAGATATTTGTTACTTTATCGATCCGTCAACGGAGATTTCGCAAATCGAGAAAATATCAGACCCGGTTCTTGCCAATTCTACACGGCTCATTCACCCTCTAATAGGGCTTGATATTTTGATTACTTTTGATTACAATATCATAATATCTAGATATTTATTAACTTTATCGATCAGTTAACGAAAATTACGCAAAACGCTCGAAATCAGATCCGTCTTCTCACCATTCCACACGGCTCATAAGTCCTCTAATAGGACTAGATATTTGTCTTTCTTTTGATTATTAATAGCATAATATCTTGATATTTAGTATAATTAACTTTATCGTTAATTATATTTAATCGATTACCGTAAAATAATTATTAATCGCGAGTCAATTCCGTAACAATAATTTCAAAAACCCGACATCCATCTTGGCCTATATTTACACGGCTCACACAACACTCCACTCACTAACAACTTTTCATCTTACAATAAATCAAATTAAGATCAAAATATCACTTTCTTTAATCGTTCTTCGTGTTCTTCGTCGTTCATCATTTGTTCTTCGTTGTTCTTGAGCAAAACCTTCATAAAACCTTCATTTCCTAATTAAATCCGTCCTATCTTATATTTCTATACTCTCCTCTTCGCTCTCCATCTTCACGTACGGTTTTATTTCAATTCCGACAAAATCGTTTTCAACACTTTAATTATGGAAATTTATATTTTAAGTTCTAATAATGTTTTTCTTGTCATGTCTTATAGGGGAAGATTTTGAAGACGAGTTTGGAGACTCGTATATTTTGGGTGAAGATTAGTAGAAGGGTTCTTATTATATATACTTCTTATTATTTTGGTGCTAATTGTTTTGCTAGCTAAGGTAACAATTCCGATTTACTCGACGAAATAATGTCACATAGCCTTTAGTTTTTGGTTCATGTTATGGTTAATTATGATTTTAGTTAGTAACATGATAAGTGGTTAATTTTATTATGTTGTAGGAATTTATAAATATGTTAGTGTTCTTGTTATATTTTTATGATTTCTTCATGATGATGATTTTTGTATGTTGGATGGTTGAATTGGATGTTTAAAAATGGATGTTGTTAATTAAAAACATGTTAGAATTGATGTGGAATTGGTGGTGGTTGAACCGTGAGGAAAGGCTGTGAACCGGACCCAAAACCAGCCGGTTCAGGCCGGTTCAGGCCCGGTCCAGGCCGGTCTGGGCTGGTTCATGGTGGGTCCGGGTTTTGGTCTTTGGGTTGTGTCGATGTTTGATTGTTTAATTGTTGTTTTGACGGGTTTTAATTATTTTAAAGCATGCGGGAAATAATTAAGAAACAGTTTTTGTAAAAAGTGTAAAATCTGCCAAAACAGCCCATTTAGGCCCGTGGGCCCAGTCCAGGCCCATGTGGGGTCCGGCCCAACTCAGCCCGTGGGTCCCACTTTGGGATTTGTGACGGTTTTTGAGTTATCGTCATTTTTATCGCGTTTTGTAATAATTAGCAAGCGAGAAATATTAATAAGTAAAATATTTAATTAAAAAGGTTTTTCATAAAATTATTATTTCTCACATGTTAGAAATTATAAGACGAGATCGTAGTTTATTTTGATATCCTTTAAGTCAAGCGGGGTTTTACGTGAGATTTAATAATTCACATGTTAGAAGCTTTATTAAAATAACATGTAATGAATATGTTGATTTTATGTCTATGTGATAAAGACTCTGTTTCTAGCCGGTTTGATCCAAAGGGTTTGGTCAAACTAAGATCTAGTCAGCCCCGATTTGACTGATGACCCGTCGCGGGACTCGGGTCGGGGATTTGTCTTCAAGTGAGGTTGTATTTAATTATGAATTAGCCTTAGTAGATATGAGGCGATATGATATTTGATTATTATTGATATGCAATTAGTCACATGATAGGATGTTTTTCCCGTGACTGTTTTATTATATGGTTGGTGTCGTGTTGACTAAGTACCCATAGAGAATTATGAGTATATGGCGTCTTGACCATGCTAATTCTAAATGAGTAGCTTGGACCACGACATTGATAGGCCCGTACTATCTTTAACGAGTATATGTTCACCGCTTGATAGCTTTTGTGTCTCGGCTTGGTGGGTGTATATCCAAGTCGGGGCATGGCACCTTCACCCTTTCCTTCTACCTCATCGTTTCATCCTCTGCCTCTTATTTCTATCCCCAACACCAAATCATCATATATCTCTACTTTCCATTCTACTCCCGCACAGCCCACATATCTATTTGGGAGCCTGTTTTCTTTCTTGCCTGAATCCGCTTTGGGAAGGGAGCCAGCTTAAGTACTAGCCATCTCTGCTTAGGGGGTCGCCTAGTAGAGTTTCTAATAGACGGTTATGTCATGGGACGGGGAATGGAATAGCTGTTGTCGCTAGGTCTGATCAGTATAGGACTAGGATGTTTTCCTACCTTGTGGTATAGCCTCGAGTTACAGAAGTCGACTATTGACTGCCCTAAGAACTTATGCCTGTTTGTAGACGTATTGGTCTTTCATGTTTGTATGATTCTATGAGTTCTAGAAGGTGAGATGCAAGCCGGCTAGGATTGATAGAGTTTGGATTACCGATTGTTAACTGATTCACATGATTACGTGTTGATTAGGGTTTGGAGTGTATCATGGCCATGTTTCCGAGAGGAACCTCTGAGCTAGCATACCAGCTTCCCTACCTCGAGTTATAGTTTATTATCGGTTTCACATGATAGCTTTCACATGCTAGGTTATTTGTTAGTTATCTGTTTCATAACATGAAAAGCATATCATATATGTTTAAGTTTTGTATTTTCCAAATACATTGCTTTTATGTTATTCATGTTTCATTAAACTCGACATTTCGTGGCTGGGAGAACTCGGAGTTACTCCCCACTGACTGTGGCTTCCGTGTTTATATTTAATGCGGTCGAACAGGTGGTGATGCATATTTTGGGGTACATGACGAGCTAGCGAGCGAAGTATTTTACCTTGGACCTATATTCGGTTCATAGTTTGTATATTATTATATACACTTTTATTTCCGTATTTATACGGGAGAGATGTCTCCCGTCTTGTATAATTCTTATGTATAATATTATTTCCGTTTTGTAATGACCCTTTTTATTTATGACACCCTTCGTTATGTATTTAAATTATTTTTTTTCTTTCCGCAAATTTGAGGGTGTCACAGATAAATAGGCACTTCAATATATAAAGATATAGGTGCATGAAGTAGAAAACGGTAAGCATCATATTATAGATAGACTCGGGGAAGACACCCTGAGGCAACTATATACTCACTAGGGCTTGCATCGCACCGTTAGCGGCATATACTTGATAAGATAGAGACTCGACATATAAAACACGCCAAGTCATCCAACGGTCACAAATAATCAATATATAATCATCCATCCAAACATACGAATACAGTGACAACATCTCTCACGGTTAATGACACGCACTAGCACCATGTACATAGCAAGTATGATCAATTCGCATCCACGGGATAAACATTTCCCTGAACGCATACACGATTAACATTTCGTATATGTAGACTCAATTCCTCCTGGTAGGACGACGATAATAATAATCCGATCCTAGTCTAAACCTGGCCAGACTCTCGGAATAATCATGTTCCGATTCGACATGCGATAAATATTTCGCATCCAAGACTCGGTCAAACACAGAAGCCGAGTACCCCAAATTCGGTCAACCTTCACGAAAGAGGCGGAAAGAGCACAAGCATCATAAACAAGCGGTACGCTACATGCAATGACACCACCTCGCAAGTATACGACATTTGACGGCCGGGTCGATCAACGCAAAGCGTTCGCCTCCCAACAACGTCGTCATATCCCCACTAAAACATGCATAGAAGCATTAAGGATACATCTCCTCGTTCCGACATTCCAGTCTAACAAGCGAGGAGGTATAGCCGAGGAATGAGAGTTCATAGCACTACAATTAGTGCTTACATAAAAACATAGGTAAAACCGACTCAAAGGGGGACATATCAAAAACCGTCACAAAATATGTGATATAAGCGAGTGGGATATCATATATTCTAACCATGAATATTTAATGCTATTACGTAAATTTATACGATAAACGAATCGTACAAACTATTATAAATAAGGACATAAGAAAAGAATTAAAAGGAGAAATACAGCGTGTGCCAGCCGGTCAATGGGACCGGCCGCCGGCTACCCGGCTGGCACTTTAGTAACATTTGAAAACTATTGAAAATACAGAGTGATCCAGCCGGTCAAGTGGACCGGTTGCTGCCTACCCGGCTGGACCATATGTCATTTGAGAAAAAGAGGAAGGATAAGGGGGTGTCTCAGCCGGTTGGCTGACAGGCAGCCAATCGGTCGGCTGACAGGCAGCCAATCGGCCGGCTGAGACTTACATAATACAAAAATACTTCAAAAATGCCAATTTCAAGTAAGCCACGTCCCAGCCGGTCAGCTGACCGGCAGCCGGTCGGCCGGCTGAGACCAACATCACACGAAAATCATCATGCTTCACCAATAATCATTAACAACTATCATCAACTATCATCAGCTATCAACAATCATTTAACCAACATAAATTCTATAGCTACATATCCAATTCCAACACATTTACTAACATCAAACTATATTAAGAACCTAATAAATGTCACTAGACATTTAGTAAACATCAACTAAAGCATATAAAACACGTATTAATATCGAGTAACCCTTCACTGTTACCTTTTTGCGTCTTCAATTGATTTCTAAGCCTTCCTCCACTAGATAGTAATCTTTGTCGGTGTCTCCACCTACAATTAGACAACAAAAGATGAATATAATTTACCTTTAAGAAAGACGGATAAATTGAAAATGAGAAAGACGGTAATTTTATTACCACAACAGGTAGAGGACGATAAGAGAGGAAGATTATGATGAAAATTAGAGGATTTGCGTGAGTAATGGAAGAGTAGTGATGAATTTAAGTAGGCATAAATTAGAGTTTTAGTGGCTTGGTGAGGAAGAAGGAGTAAGTGGAAAAAGAATGAGGGAGATAGGGTTTAAGGGGAGTTATAAGGTGAGTGCAAAAATATGGAAAAAGCCCACAAGCGGCTTAAGGCGTAACTCAAACGGAATTTCGAGTAAAGTCCGAATACGAACTCGGAATTGCTAAATTAGACACGGGAAACTAAGTTCTAGACTAAATCTAAAATTACGATGAAAAGTATCCGTATAATATTTTTAATATAAAAATAGGGTACTTTTGCGGGTATTACACGACTTCTGTGTTTGACCGAGTCTTGGATGTGTGCATCTCTAGCCACATGTGGAATCGAGTACACGTCTTGTCTCGTGAGTCTGTCCAGGTTTAGACTAGGACCGTATTATTATCGTAGTCCTACCGAGAGGATTAGTGCAGTGATATTATAGGGGTGTGTATGTATTTGGACTCTTGACTCTTAACTAACACAGGATATGGATGTTACTCAACTCCCACAGCTCAATACAGGGAATCAAACAACAAACTAGACTAGTTAAGACTCCTTACCACAGCCTAGCACAGGTAAGTAGACTTGAACTAAACAACAAGCAAACACCCCACAGTCTAAGCACAGGGATATCTAACTTGCCACAGACTTAGATCAACAACCACAGCCTAGCACAGGAAGTTATCTGGCCTGACTTTCAACCAAGACAATGCATAAGTTGGAAAGATTTTAGAAATGAGAACAATGCTCAAGTTTTTTCATTCAATAACAACTGCCTTATACAAAAGAGCATGGGTCCTTATATAGGCCTCAATGCTTGATCTAATACAACCCTAGAATAACATCTAAGGGCCAGGATTAATCTACATAAACGTGACAAGTTACTGGCTACAATTTCAGATTGAAAATACAAAAGAAAACTGAAAACAGACAAATGCAGACATATGACAGTGACATGCTCCAGGTTGTGTTTTGTTGCTTGGTGTTGGCTTGAAGCTTGTGGACGAAGCTCATTAATACTCATTGACCTTCTTCTGCAGTAGTTCTAATAGTAGGGAAGACAAGGAAAGACTTTTGGAGATAGTCTTTCAGTTTTTAGCTAGAAATGGAAAGACTGCTTTATGCTTTATGCTTTAGGTAGGCTGTTTTGATTTGGATTTTTAGGGTAGTTGTGTTGTGTTTTGGAACTGGTTCCCTAGGACTTTTTTGGACCTAGGTGGGTAAGGTTTTAGCTGGGCTTGGTGGTAGCTGGTGGTTCAAAGTGTGGTGGTAGTTATGCCTTCCCCAAGTGACTGTTGTAGGCTGTTTTTGTGATTTTGTGGTTGGGTGTTGGTGGGCTTGTTTTTGGCTTGCTTGGCTCGTGTCTTGGCTCGTGTCTTGGCTCATGTCCTGGCTCGTGTCCTGGCCAACATTGCTCAGCTTGCAGCTCCCCCTTTTGTTACCCATCCCTTGCCCCCAGATTGACCCTTGGACACCCATGTACACCTCCCCTTGGTTACCAATGCTTACCCCTTGATCCCCCTTGGCTGCCCCTTGTCCCTAGTGTTGAATTCTGCCCTGCCCTGTGCCCCAGCTCCTGCTGCATCCTCCCTTGGTTGAATTGGGCTTGTCCTCAAGCCTGTAGCCTCCTCATCCCCAGAATCCCCATAGTATGGACTGAGATCCCCTACATTGAAAGTGCCATGAACCCCATAGTCTCCTGGTAGATCAACCTTATATGCATTAGGACCAACACTTTCTATGATTTCAAATGGACCATCAGCTCTAGGCATTAGTTTGTTCTTCCTCCTAGCTGGGAACCTCTCCTTCCTCAAGTGGAGCCACACTAAATCCCCTGGCACAAACTCCTTCTTGGATCTAGGAACCTTGGACTGTTTCTTGTACCTCTCATTTGCCCTTTCTATCTGCTTTCTGACTGCCTCATGAAGCTTCACCATCTGTTCAACCCTCCTCTTTGCATCAAAGTTCACCTCCTCCCTTGGTATGTTAGCTAATTCCAGTGGCATAAGTGGGTTAATCCCATAGACAACCTCAAATGGACTGTGACCTGTTGCAGATGAGGGTGCTCTGTTGAAAGCAAACTCAGCATGAGCTAGCTTCAAGTCCCAATCCTTCAAGGACTTGCTTACCAGACACCTCAAGATCCTCCCTAGAGTCTTGTTTGTGACCTCAGTTTGGCCATCAGTCTGAGGGTGGTGAGAAGTGCTGAACAAAAGCCTGGTCTTCAAGAGTCTCCATAGTGTTTTCCAGAAGTAACTCATGAACTTAACATCCCTGTCTGAGACTATTGACTTAGGAACCCCATGTAGTCTCACAATCTCCTTCAAGTATAGCTCAGCAACACTTGCAGCATCCTCAGTCTTCTTGCAAGCCATAAAGTGAGCCATCTTGCTAAACCTGTCAACAACAACCATTACAGAATCCTTACCTCTTTGTGTTCTGGGTAGTGCAACAATAAAGTCCATGCTCACATCCTCCCAAGGTTTGTTTGGCACTGGTAGTGGAGTGTAAGGTCCAGTCTGGAAAGAACTCTTGGCTTGTTGACATGTGGAGCACCTCCTGAGGACAACCTGAACATCCCCTATCATCCTGGGCCAGTAGAATTGATCCTGCAGTATTTCAAGTGTCTTTTGAACCCCAAAGTGTCCCCCTAGTCCTCCTGAGTGTACTTCCCTGATGAGTAGATCCCTGTAAGAACCCCTTGGGATGCATAGCTTGTTTCCTTGGAACAAGAACCCCTCCTGCAGCATGTACTTCCCCCCTTGAGTCCTTCCTCCTCCAGTTTGTGTGATCCATTCCTCAGCAAAGTCAGGGTCCTCCTTGTACAATTCTTTCAGAAATTCAAACCCCAACACCCTTTGCTCCATGACTGCTAACAAAGAATGCCTCCTTGACAGTGCATCTGCCACAACATTCTGTTTTCCCTCCTTATACTTACTAGAGAATGTAAAGGATTGTAGAAACTCCACCCACTTGGCATGCCTGTGATTCAGCTTGTGTTGGCCACTGATATATTTCAATGCCTCATGATCTGAGTGCAGAACAAAAGGCTTTGGCTTCAAGTAGTGCCCCCAATGCATGACTGCTCTGATGATGGCATAGAATTCCTTATCATAAGTGGAGTATTTGAGCTTGGCACCATTCAGTTTCTCACTGAAATAAGCAACTGGTTTTTGCCCTTGTATCAATACTGCCCAATGCCAACTCCACTAGCATCACATTCCACCTCAAACAGCTGATCAAAGTCAGGTAGTTTAAGGATTGGAGTCTCACACATCAACCTCTTGATCCTCTCAAAGGATTGTTGGGCCTCCTCAGTCCACTGGAACTCCCCTTTCTTCAAGCACTCAGTGATGGGTGCTACAACTGAACTGAAGTTCTTGATGAACCTCCTATAGAATGAAGCCAACCCATGGAACCCCCTTACCTCAGTGATGGTTTTAGGTGTAGGCCATGTTTGTATGGCTGCAACCTTCTCCTGATCAACTGAGATTCCTCTTCCTGACACAATGTACCCTAGAAATGCAACCTCCTCAACCATGAAGGTACACTTCTCTAGCTTCCCATACAGCTTCTGCTCCTTTAAGATCCCAAAGATTGTTTCAAGGTGCCTGAGATGTTCCCCTCTGCTGCTACTATACACTAGGATGTCATCAAAGTAAACCACAGCAAACCTGCCCAAACAAGGCCTCAACACTTCTGTCATAAGTCTCATGAAGGTGCTCGGTGCATTGGATAGTCCAAATGGCATGACAAGCCATTCATACAGACCATGTTTTGTCTTGAATGCAGTCTTCCATTCATCCCCCTCTCTGAGCCTCACCTGATGGTAACCCTGCCTTAGATGAATCTTGGAAAAGATCTGAGCTCCACTCAGCTAATCAAGCATGTCATCTAGCCTTGGAATGGGGAACCTATACTTGACTGTAATGTTGTTGATTGCTCTGCTGTCAGTACACATCCTCCAGGTGCCATCCTTCTTAGGCACTAGTAGAGCAGGTACAGCACAAGGTGGAGTGTAAACTACTAAGGTTCACAAGTTTTAAGTGACTTGATTAGCTTGACTCAAACTGAATACAATATCAAGTAACAAGGGGTGTTGTTTTAGGGATTGTGAGTTATTTTAACTGAAAGATACAAGGGATACGACTTGGAGACAATCCTCTACAGCAAGGCACAAGAGAAAAGGACTCAAAGACTGGTTTTGAGACAGTTTTCAAGTGTTACAGCAAAGCACAAACACCCTAGACTAGACTCAACAGCAAGTAAGTTAATCACAGCAATGCACAGATATAACTTGACTCACAATACAAGGCACTGATCAAACACCTTGAAGATGTATCAGGCTTGCTTCAAACTACAGCTCTTAGCACAAGTTTGATAGTTTTGAGGGATTTCTCAAAGTTCATTCATTCATAAAAGTCTGCTTACAACAATCATACAAGACCCCTTTATATAGAGAGGTTGATATCTTGTGAGCCATTGGATGAATAGATCATCCAAGGGCTAGCTTAGGATCTAAACTACTTCTACTGACACTAATTAAGAGCCTCACAATAGGACGAGCTCAACAACTAATAAGAACAGACACAAGACACAAAAGAAAACAGACTGAACAAAAGCAAATAAAGCAGTTTTGGATTTTTCCTGAAATGGAAATCTGTTGCTCTTGTTGTCTTACTGCCTTGCCTGGGTGTGTTGCTGCTCCTTGGGACTCTCTACTCTTACTATAACTTAGATAAGACCTGCCTTGGACGATGACAAGTTGACTTAAACAAAAGGAAGCCACAATCTGACATGTACCTTCTCTGTTTTTAGTTGTTTGCTGGACTCTAACTTGGGGTGTCTGTTTCACGAATTTTTACTAGACTTCAAAAGGGTTTGTCCTGGGCAAACTTGTAGCTTAATGGGTTGGCTTGATGGTAGGCCATGGTGGGGGTGGTTGGGATGCTCTGGTGTACCTCCTAGATACAGGGTTTGTGAATTGGTCTGTCTGAGCCTGAAGGTTTTTTTGTCTGTCTTGTGTGGGTAATGTGGGTTGTATTGGGGCTTGGAATGGGTTGTTGAGTCTTGGACTGTCTCCCTCACTGTTGTAGCTTGGCATGGCTTGGTCTTGGCTTGTCATACCTTGTTGCTTGGACCTTGTAACTCTAGCTTCCATCTGAGGGGTCCTTGGGGTCAGGATTGCCTTGCTTGTGGCTTGATCATCAAGGCCCTTTGGGTGAGCTACTGCTGCAGTCTCCCCAGGTTGAAAAAGGCTTGACCTCAAGCCTGTGTCTTCTTCTCCCTCAGAGTCTTCAAAGAAAGGACTAAGATCTCCAACATTGAATGTCCCATGGAATGCATACTTTCCTGGTAGATCAATTTTGTATGCATTGGGACCTATCTTCTCTATGACTTGAAAAGGACCATCTGCTCTTGGCTCTAGCTTGTTCTTTCTCTTGGAAGGGAACCTTTTTTTCCTTAGGTTGATCCATACTAGATCTCCTGGTGCAAAGTCTTTCTTGGTCTTAGGAACCTTGGCATTCTTCTTGTACAGATCATTGGCTTTCTCAATTTGTTTCCTGACTGATTCATGGAGTTTTAACATTTGTTCCACCCTCTTCTTGGCATCATAGTGGACTTCTGACCTGCACACATTAGACAAACTCAAAGGCATTAAGGGGTTAGTACCATAGACCACTTCAAAGGGGGAGTGGCCTGTGGCTGCTGAGGGAGCTCTATTGAAAGAGAACTCTGCTTGAGCCAACTTTAAGTCCCAATCCTTGAGAGATTTGCTGACTATACACCTCAAGATTCTTCCCAAGGTCTTGTTAGTCACCTCAGTTTGGCCATCAGTTTGAGGGTGATGGGAGGTACTAAACAACAACCTAGTGTTAAGCAGCTTCCACAATGTTCTCCAGAAATGGCTCATAAACTTGGTGTCTCTGTCAGACACAATGGTCCTTGGAACCCCATGCAACCTTACCACCTCATCAAGGTATAGCTCTGCTACACTCACAGCATCTTCAGTCTTCTTGCAAGCAATGAAATGTGCCATTTTACTGAACCTATCCACAACCACCATGATAGAATCCTTCCCTCTTGCTGTCCTAGGTAATGCCATTATGAAATCCATACTTACATCCTCCCAAGGCCTACATGGGACTGGTAGGGGAGTGTAAGGTCCTGCTTGGAAAGAACTCTTAGCCTTTTGGCAAACTCCACACCTTCTGAGCACTATTTGAACCTCTCCCATCATCTTAGGCCAGTGGAATTGATCTTGTAGTATGTCCACAGTTTTCTGAACCCCAAAGTGTCCTCCAAGGCCACTCCCATGTACCTCCTTGATCAATAGACTCCTATAAGATCCTCTGGGAACACACAGCTTGTTTCCTTTAAACAAGAATCCATTTTGCAAAGTGTAGGGTGAATCAATGGTTCTTGTTCCCTCTTTCTGTGCTAACCAATCTTCTGCAAAGTCTGGATCTTCTTGATACATGTCCTTCATAAACTCAAAGCCAAGAACCCTTTGCTCCATAGTTGATAGCAGAGTGTACCTCCTAGACAATGCATCAGCCACCACATTTTGTTTGCCCTCTTTGTACTTGCTAGAAAAGGTGAATGACTGAAGGAACTCCACCCACTTAGCATGTCTGTGACTGAGCTTATGCTGGCCTCCTATGTACTTCAATGCCTCATGATCAGAGTGTAAGACAAAAGGTTTGGGCTTCAGGTAATGACTCCAATGCCTCAGAGCTCTGACAAGAGCATAGAACTCTTTATCATATGTAGAATAGTTTAGCTTGGCACCACTTAGCTTTTCACTAAAGTAGGCTACAGGTTTCTTCTCTTGGATGAGGACAGCTCCAATTCCCACTCCACTTGCATCACATTCAACCTCAAATAGGCAATCAAAGTTTGGCAATCTTAGGATAGGTGCACTGCACAAGAGCTTCTTCATGTGTTTGAAAGCCTGTAAAGCATTCTCAGTCCAAGTGAACTCTCCCTTCTTCATGCACTCAGTGAGAGGTGCTGCAATGGTGCTAAAGTCCTTAATGAATCTTCTGTAGAAGGATGCTAAGCCATGGAATCCCCTTACTTCTGTGATACTCCTAGGGATAGGCCAAGACTGGACTGCAATGATCTTGTCTTGATCAACTGAAATGCCTCTACCAGATACCACATATCCCAGAAACTTGACTTCCTCAGTCATGAAGGTGCACTTTTCAAGCTTCCCAAAGAGCTTGCTCTCCTTAAGTATTTCAAACACAGCCTCAAGATGCCTCAAATGATCATCCTTGCTCTTGCTGTAGATGAGGATATCATCAAAGTATACCACCACAAATCTCCCTAGGCAAGGCCTAAGCACCTCTGTCATCAATCTCATGAAGGTACTTGGGGCATTTGACAGGCCAAAGGGCATGACAAGCCACTCATAAAGGCCATGCTTTGTTTTGAAGGCTGTCTTCCACTCATCTCCTTCTCTGATCCTCAATTGATGGTAACCTTGCCTCAAGTCAATCTTAGAAAAGAACCTTGAGCCACTTAGCTCATCCAACATGTCATCAAGCCTAGGTATAGGGAACCTATACTTGACTGTGATGTTGTTGATAGCCCTGCTATCTATGCACATCCTCCAAGTCCCATCCTTCTTAGGAACCAACAATGCAGGCACAGCACAAGGGCTTAATGACTCCCTTACAAACCCTTTACTCATCAACTCTCCAACTTGCTTTTGCAGCTCTTGTGTAGCCTTAGGATCACATCTGTAGGCTGGTCTATTAGGTAGTACAGACCCTGGCACAAGGTCTATTTGGTGTTCAATCCCTCTCAAAGGGGGTAAGCCATCAGGAAGTTCCTCTGGAAACACTTCCTTGAACTGATCAATGAGGGGCTTAACATCTGCAGGGATCACCTTAGACTCTTCTTCCTGAACTTCCTTTGATAGCAGCATTACTATAGGTTGCTCCTCACTACACTCCTTGACCATTGCTGACTCAGATAGAAATACAACTCCACTAAAATCCTCAGCCATACTTGGACTTCCATAGCTCTTCTGGTGTGGTGGCAAGGGGGCTAATGTCACCTTCCTGCTCCCATGCTTGAAAGAATAGGTATTGCTTCTTCCTTGGTGTATGGAGCTTTTATCAAACTCCCATGGCCTTCCTAATAGCAAGTGACAGGCATCCATTGGAACCACATCACACAATACTTCATCCTTGTACACACTGCCAATGGAAAAAGGGACCATGCATTGCTTATCCACCTTAACCTCTGCTCCCTTACTCAGCCATCTTAACTTATAGGGGTGAGGGTGATCTTGAGTGCTCAACTTCAGCTTATCAACCATAGTAACAGAAGCCACATTGGTACAACTACCTCCATCTATAATAAGATTACAAACCCTCCCTTGTATGGTACATCTGCTCCTGAAAATGAGGGACCTTTGATCCTCCTCCAAAGGTATCTGTTGTGAATGCATTACTCTCCATAGGACTAAGCTGTGGCCTGTGTCAGGGAGTGCCACTATTGCCTCCTGACTAGACTCTTCTTCCTCACTCACCACTTCTTCAACCTCAGGCTCATCCCTTTCATACTCAACTAGACCCTCTTTCTCCCAAGCCTCAACTTCCATTATGGTTAAGGTCTTCTTAGAAGGGCAATCCTTCCTGAAATGTCCATAGCCTTGACATTGGAAGCACCTAATTCTGTTCTCAGTCAATGAAGTGCTTGGCTTTTGACCCATGATGCCCTTACCCTTGTCTAAGGTAGGTGGGGGTGCTGTCTTAGGGGTATCCATGGCTCTAAACCCACTATAAGGTCTGGTTTGAAAAGGCCTAACAGGTTTTGGTGTAGCAGGCTTAGTCTTCCCTATCTTCTCAATTCTCAGAGATAGGTTGACAACATCATCAAATGACCACAGAGGTTGCATCCTAACCTTGTTAGCAATGTTCTTATCTAGACCCTCTAAGTACCTAGCAATCCTTTGCTCAGGTTTCTCATTTATATCACATTGTAAGGTGAGTTGTTCAAACTCCCTCAGATAAGATTCAACAGGTTTGTCTCCTTGTTTCAACTTAGACAACTTGATAAACAGATCCTGGGTGTAATCCTTAGCAACAAATTTGTCTAACAGTTTCTTTTTCAGTTTAGTCCAAGACTTGATGGGTTCCTTACCTTCCCTAGCCCTTAACCCTTTCATAGTTTCATACCAAAGGGAAGCATACCCTTTCAGTTTAAGGATGGCTACTTTAAAAGACTTAGAATCATTGTATCCTTTGTACTCAAAGATCCTTTCTACTTCTCTTAGCCATTCTAACAAGTCATCAGGATTAAGACTACCAGAAAACTCAGGGATATCTACCTTAAGATGCTTGTCTGTGTTCCTGTGGATGGAAGCTCTGCTTCTTGTTGAGTCATCTGAGTCTGGATACTCTTCATCATCAGGTGGTCTTCCTCTGCCTCCTCCTTGGCCTCTTCCACGACCTCTGCCTCTTCCTCCTATGGCAAGATTGCCATCAAGAGCTTCATTCACAGCCCTTGTGAGTTGTGTGACAGTTCTGGTTATGCCTTCTACCATAGTCTCTAAGTTGGTGATTCTCTCTTCACTCATTGGGTTGTTTTTGTGTTTTTAAATGTAGTTAGGGAAAATGAACTCACTAAGACTCTCAACCAAAGCTCTGATAACCAATTTGGAGTGTAAACTACTAAGGTTCACAAGTTTTAAGTGACTTGATTAGCTTGACTCAAACTGAGAACAATATCAAGTAACAAAGGGATGTTGTTTTAGGGATTGTGAGTTGTTTAAACTGAAAGATACAAGGGATATGACTTGGAGACAATCCTCTACAGCAAGGCACAAGAGAAAAGGACTCAAAGACTGGTTTTAGAGACAGTTTTCAAGTGTTACAGCAAAGCACAAACACCCTAGACTAGACTCAACAGCAAGTAAGTTAATCACAGCAATGCACAGATATAACTTGACTCACAATACAAGGCACTGATCAAACACCTTGAAGATGTATCAGGCTTGCTTCAAACTACAGCTCTTAGCACAAGTTTGATAGTTTTGAGGGATTTCTCAAAGTTCATTCATTCATAAAAGTCTGCTTACAACAATCATACAAGACCCCTTTATATAGAGAGGTTGATATCTTGTGAGCCATTGGATGAATAGATCATCCAAGGGCTAGCTTAGGATCTAAACTACTTCTACTGACACTAATTAAGAGCCTCACAATAGGACGAGCTCAACAACTAATAAGAACAGACACAAGACACAAAAGAAAACAGACTGAACAAAAGCAAATAAAGCAGTTTTTGGATTTTTCCTGAAATGGAAATCTGTTGCTCTTGTTGTCTTACTGCCTTGCCTGGGTGTGTTGCTGCTCCTTGGGACTCTCTACTCTTACTATAACTTAGATAAGACCTGCCTTGGACGATGACAAGTTGACTTAAACAAAAGGAAGCCACAATCTGACATGTACCTTCTCTGTTTTTAGTTGTTTGCTGGACTCTAACTTGGGGTGTCTGTTTTCACGAATTTTTACTAGACTTCAAAAGGGTTTGTCCTGGGCAAACTTGTAGCTTAATGGGTTGGCTTGATGGTAGGCCATGGTGGGGGTGGTTGGGATGCTTTGGTGTACCTCCTAGATACAGGGTTTGTGAATTGGTCTGTCTGAGCCTGAAGGGTTTTGTGTCTGTCTTGTGTGGGTAATGTGGGTTGTATTGGGGCTTGGCATGGGTTGTTGAGCCTTGGACTGTCTCCCTCACTGTTGTAGCTTGGCATGGCTTGGTCTTGGCTTGTCATACCTTGTTGCTTGGACCTTGTAACTCTAGCTTCCATCTGAGGGGTCCTTGGGGTCAGGATTGCCTTGCTTGTGGCTTGAACATCAAGGCCCTTTGGGTGAGCTACTGCTGCACAAGGGCTTAGGGACTCCCTCACAAACCCTTTGCTCATAAGCTCCTCAATCTGCTTCTGCAACTCCTTGGTGGCAGTTGGGTCACTTCTGTAGGCTGGCCTATTGGGCAGCACAGAACCTGGGACCAAATCAATGTGGTGCTCAATTCCTCTTAGGGGTGGTAGTCCATCTGGTAATTCTCTTGGAAAGACCTCCCTGTATCTCAAGATCAAAGGCTCAACCTCTGCTGGTAACTTGGAACCTTCCCCTTCTGTAACTTCCTTAGATAGCAAGATGATCACAGGTTGTTCTTGCCTCATTTCCTTGATCATAGCTGCCTCTGATAAAAACAACACTCCATTGACCTCCTCTGGCACATTGGGACTCCCATAATTCCTCTGGTTGGGTGGTAGAGGTGTCAAGGTTACCTTCTTTCCCCCATGCCTGAAGCTATAGGTGTTATCTCTTCCCTGGTGAGTGGTGTTCCTATCAAACTCCCAAGGCCTCCCTAGCAGTAGGTGACATGCATCCATTGGTACTACATCACACAACACTTCATCTTGGTATACCTTCCCAATAGAGAATGGCACCAGGCATTGCCTATCAACCCTCACCTCAGCCCCCTTGTTAAGCCATCTCAGTTTGTAGGGGTGTGGGTGCTCTTGAGTAATCAGACTTAGCTTGTTCACTAGGGTGATGGAAGCCACATTGGTACAACTCCCTCCATCAATGATCAAGTTGCAGACCCTCTCTTGAATGGTGCATCTGCTTCTGAATATCAAGGACCTCTGGTCATCCTCCAATGGAGTATGTTGAGAGTGCATGACCCTCCATAGGACCAAGTTATGGCCTGTGTCAGGATGAGCCATGACCAAGTCCTGCATTGGTTCCTCCTCAGCTGTCACTACCTCTAACACCATGCTGTCATCAACCTCATACTCAACTAATCCCTCCTTCTCCCACTCTTCTACCTCCATAAGTGTCATGGTTCTCTTAGAAGGACAATCCTTCCTAAAGTGACCATACCCTTGGCATTGGAAACACCTGATTTTGTTCTCAGTTGGGGTGGGGTTGGGTTTAGAGTTCACAACTCCCTTTCCTTTGTCTGTGGTTGATTGGCTGGTTGTCTTAGGGGTCTCTCCCATCCTAATGCCACTGTAAGGTTTGTATGCAGGTCTAGTAACAGGTTTAGGTAGAGCTGGTTTGGTTTTCCCCATTTTCTCAACCCTCAAAGCCAGGTTGACAACATCATCATAGGACCACAAAGGTTGCATCCTTACTCTAGCAGCAATGCTCCTATCTAGACCCTCTAAGAACCTGGCAATCCTTTGCTCAGGTTTCTCATTGACCTCACACTGGAGAGTCAATTGCTCAAAGTCCCTTAGGTATGCTTCTACAGACCTCTCTTCTTGTTTCAGTTTGGATAGGTTAATGAACAGATCTTGGGTGTAGTCTTTAGTGACAAATTTGTTTAGCATCTTCTTTTTCAGTTTTGACCAAGACCTAAGAGGTTCCTTACCCTCCTTAATCCTTTGGTGCTTTAAGTTGTCAAACCATAGGGATGCATACCCTGTCAATCTTAGCACAGCAACTTTAAAAGACTTAATATCAGAGTAACTTTTGTATTCAAATACCTTCTCAACATCCCTAATCCATTCTAATAGAGCATCAGGGTTTAAACTACCAGAGAATTCAGGAATTTCTACCTTGAGATGCTTGTCAGTGTGCTCTGGAATCTCCTCATAAGTTCTGTTGCTTTCTCCTGAGTCTGACCCTTCTTCCTCCTGCAGGGGCTGTCCTCTTCCCATGCCCATGTGGCCACGACCTCTGCCTCTGCCTCTAGGGGGTGGTCTTCCCCTTAGTGGATGTGTAATGTTCTCCATGACAGTGTTCAAGGCAGCCAGCACTACATTGACAGTGCCTGCTAGCTGATCCACCTTGCCTTCAATACCTGCAAGCCTCTCTTCACTCATTGGGTTATTTTTTGTTTTTTTGTTGTAGTTAGGATAACAATGGCCTCACAACCAAAGCTCTGATGCCAGAATTGCAGTGATATTATAGGGGTGTGTAAGGATTTGGACCCTTGACTCTTAACTAGCACTGGATATGGATGCCACTCAACTCCCACAGCTCAACACAGGGAATCAAACGACAAACTAGACTAGCTAAGACTCCTTACCACAGCCAAGCACAGGTAAGTAGACTTGAACTAAACAACAAGCAAACACCCCACAGTCTAAGCACATGGATATCTAACTTGCCACAGACTTAGATCAACAACCACAGCCTAGCACAGGAAGTTATCTGGCCTGACTTTCAACTAAGGCAATGCAGAAGTTGGAAAGATTTTAGAAATGAGAACAATGCTCAAGTTTTTTCATTCAATAACAACTGCCTTATAAAAAAGAGCATGGGTCCTTATATAGGCCTCAATGCTTGATCTAATACAACCCTAGAATAACATCTAAGGGCCAGGATTAATCTACATAAACGTGACAAGTTACTGGCTACAATTTCAGATTGAAAATACAAAAGAAAACTGAAAACAGACAATTGCAGACATATGACAGTGACATGCTCCAGGTTGTGCTTTGTTGCTTGGTGTTGGCTGGAAGCTTGTGGACGAAGCTCATTAATACTCATTGACCTTCTTCTGCAGTAGTTCTAATAGTAGGGAAGACAAGGAAAGACTTTTGGAGATAGTCTTTCAGTTTTTAGCTAGAAATGGAAAGACTGCTTTATGCTTTATGCTTTAGGTAGGCTGTTTTGATTTGTATTTTTAGGGTAGTTGTGTTGTGTTTTGGAACTGGTTCCCTAGGACTTTTTTGGACCTAGGTGGGTAAGGTTTTAGCTGGGCTTGGTGGTAGCTGGTGGTTCAAAGTGTGGTGGTAGTTATGCCTTCCCCAAGTGACTGTTGTAGGCTGTTTTTGTGATTTTGTGGTTGGGTGTTGGTGGGCTTGTTTTTGGCTTGCTTGGCTCGTGTCTTGGCTCGTGTCTTGGCTCATGTCCTGGTTCGTGTCCTGGCCAACATTGCTCAGCTTGCAGCTCCCCTTTTTGTTACCCATCCCTTGCCCCCAGATTGACCCTTGGACACCCATGTAGACCTCCCCTTGGTTACCAATGCTTACCCCTTGATCCCCCTTGGCCTGCCCCTTGTCCCTAGTGTGGAATTCTGCCCTGCCATGTGCCCCAGCTCCTGCTGCAATTAGAGTCTTGTGTGTGCGAAACGTCTTATCGTACACGGTTCAGGGGGAACGTCTTACCCGTGGACATGTTTTTCTAGGTCATGGAGTATACAAAACGTCTTATCGTATACGGTTCAGGGAAACGTCTTATCTTGTGGACTTCCATTGACTTTTCTTGCTATTGTACATAATGCTAGTGCGTGTCATTTACTGTGAGAGTGTGTATGCTTATGTTTGATCATATGATGGATTGTATACTTTATTGATTTGGATGCCTATGACTGATTCGTATGTCGAGTCCCAAACCTTCTCAAACATATGTCGCTAATGGTGAGATGCAAGCCCTTAGTGTTCTATATGGTTGCCAAGGGGAGTCTTCCCCGAGTCTTGTATTGCATGATGATGATGGATGATGGTTTCCTTTACTCGTATATTGTTATTATTATAGTGTTATTCTCACATCCGGCATGATATATCTGTTCGCATGATGACACCTGATTATATGATTTTTTATGTGTGTTTTGATGTGATATGGCTGGGAGAACCCTGAGTTACTCCCCACTGACTGTGACATTCATTTTTAATGAATGAACCGGTTGCAGGTTTGTGTTTGCATGGGGTTGTGGCGAGTGAGCTAGCGAGCGTTGTTCTTACAACGATTCACCCGTAGCGTGTAGTTTATGATATAGGAGGGACATGGGTATATGCTCAAAATGCAAGGTTGGTTCAGTCTTGACATTTTAGATTCGTTCCCTTAACTTTAAAGCTAAATATCTCAGAATCCATATCTATTTTGGACGTGATTCCACTTGAATATTAAACTACATGATGTTAGCTTTCCAACAAGTGGTCACATGCTTTATTTGGATAAGTAACGAAGGAGATATGATCGTTTCAAGTTGAGCTGTCCAAGGTATACGCGGGTGACGCAATTGAACGAGATACCAACATGTATGCAAAATGGAAGCTTGGTTTGAATAATTCTCAAGTTTACTTTCCTAAATAGAGTGTTGTTATTATTTTCCTAATTTGAATAAAGTAGTGTGATAATCTTATTTAATAATAAGGTAGTATTCACACTTTCCTAATTTCTATCCAGTTAGTTTAACGTAAGTAGTAGTAGTATAAATACCAAGCTATGTAATCATAATTATACATACAATTTGAGAGCTTAATACAAGATTACTTGTGTGTTCTTCATAGCTTGCGAGTTATAAAGATCAAATTAATTCGTTCTTGCGAGAGTGAGTTAATCCATATTCTTCCTTGCGAGGTTGAGTATTATTCGTGGCTAAATCGAGTTCCTTGCGAGGGAGGAGAGTTAGAGCACGTCATATCCTTTATATTTTCGTTCATATACATACAAAATGCAATTCATATATGCAAGATTGGTTCAGTCTTGACATTTTAGATTCGTTCCCTTAACTTTAAAGCTAAATATCTCAGAATCCATATCTATTTTGGACGTGATTCTACTTGAATATTAAACTACATGATGTTAGCTTTCCAACAAGTGGTCACATGCTTTATTTGGATAAGTAACGAAGGAGATATGATCGTTTCAAGTTGAGCTGTCCAAGGTTTACGCGGGTAACGCAATTCACGAATAACCATCAACATGTATGCAAGATGGAAGCTTGGTTTGAATATTTCTCAAGTTTACTTTTCATAAGAGAGTCTTGTTGATTATTTTCCTAGTTTCTAGTTTACTAATTTGAATAAAGTAGTGTTATAATCTTATTTAATAATAAGGTAGTATTCACACTTTCCTAATTTCTATCTAGCTAGTTTAAGGTAAGTATTAGTAGTATAAAAACCAAGCTATGTAATCAAAATTATTCATACAATTTGAGAGCTTAATACAAGATTACTTGTGTGTTCTTCATAGCTTGCGAGTTATAAAGATCAAATTAATTCGTTCTTGCGAGAGTGAGTTAATCCTTATTCATCCTTGCGAGGTTGAGTAATATTCGTGGCTAGTTCGAATTCCTTGCGAGGGAGGAGAGTTAGAGCACGTCATATCCTTTATATTTTCGTTCATATACATACAAAAACCACAAAAACACGTTAATTTCCGCTGCAAATTTATTAAAAACAAACGAATAGTTTCCCGAACTGTTTGAACCAAAAAAACGAGTGTGTTTTACATCAGAACCTGTTGTGGTGCCATAGGTTTGAGCATGATTTTCTTCCCCTTGTCACTCAACTCATACTCATTTCGCCTACCATGATGCAACACATCACGATCAAATTGCCATGGACGCCCCAAAAGGATATGACAAGCATCCATTGGAACAACATCACATAAGATCTCATCACTATAAGAACCCATGGTTAATCCCACACGAACCTGTTTTGTTACCTTCACCTTGTTGCCATCATCGAACCAATGTAATGCATAAGGTTTAGGATGGGCCGAAGTGACCAACCCCAACTTTGTTACCATCTCATTAGAAGCGGCATTAGTACAACTACCACCATCGATGATCAAACTACACCATTTGTCCTTCACTTGACATTTAGTGTGAAAGATTTGATCTCGTTGCTCTGACTCAATAGGGGCTGCTTGTACTTGTAATGTACGAAGAACCAAGGCACAATCATAGGTGGGAGCCTCATAGTTTTCGACATTACCATCATCCTCCTCTTCCTTATACCCATCTAAATTAAACACATCACCCAACTGTTCTTCCTCCACCCACAACTCATCACGCAACTCAACAGCCTCCCTCAAGGTTATGACTCGTTTATTTGGACACGCATTTTGATAATGTCCAAATCCTTGACATTTGAAACATCGAACTTTGGAAAGACTCGTTTCTTTTGTGTTGGTTATCTTAGCAATTGGATTAGGAGTAGGGGCAGCTATGTTTTTGGGTTTCAATTCATTGGTGTGGCTACTAGATCCCCCCTTCAATCCTCCCTCATTCCTCCATGTTCCTGTTTTACTACCCTCCCCATATGTTGTGTTGTATTTCGACTTTCCTTGGGCCTCAATTTTCAAGCATAAACCACATAAGGTATCAAAATCAGCATAGGGGTGCAATTCTACGGTATGGGCTATGGTTCTATTCAGACCTCGCAAAAATCGAGACATCTTTTGTTCCTCGTTCTCCTCCAATTCCCCCATCAAAACTAAATTTTCAAATTCCTCAATATAATCATTAACACTAAGTTTCCCTTGTATCAATTCAGCAATTCTACGATAAGTAGCAAGTTTGTGCGTGGGTGGTACATACCTTTTCCTTAGTTTACGTTTCAGAACATCCCAAGAAGAGATCTTGGCCTTGCCCAAACGAGCACGTAGAGCCTTCACTCCCTCGAACCAAAGAGAAGCACCCTTACTCAATTTCAGTATGGCGTACTTGCATCGTTTCTCATCGTCAAGGTCCTTGAAATCAAACATTCGATCCATCTTGCGTTCCCATTCCAAGTAGGCTTCCGGATCTGTTCCTCCTACGATATTATGTTATATTAATCAAAAGAAATGAAAATATCAAGGCTTAAGAGAGGGTGAGTGTGCCGTGTGGGTTTGTGATTGTCGGGTCAGTTTTGTAAACGATTTGCGTAATTTCCGTTAACTGATCGATAAAGCTAATAAATATCTAGATATTATTATTAGTTTAATCAAAACAATTAAAAGATCTAATTGTGAGTGGAAAACGATGACATGGGCGTGTGACTCATGCCAAAGTCGAGTTTCGGGTTTGTTTCGGGATTTACGATGATTCGGGAATAGTTAAATGACGTTCGGTTAAAAACCGTAAAAGTTATTCTTAAATTCCGAATAAATTCAAAATAATATATAAATTATGATAAATCTAAATAAATCCTTAATTAAAAATAAATCAAAAATATTATTTTTTAAATAAAATTTCGGTCTTCAAACTTTACAAGGGCGAGTCGGGAGGGAATAGTCAACGAAAGTCAAAGTGACTTAAAAATCAAGGAAAAGTCAAAGATGACTTAAAAGTCAAGAAAAGTTTATGACGACTTAAAAGTCAAGAAAAGTCAATGACGACTTTAAAAAGTCAAGGAAAAGTCAAAGACGACTTAAAAGTCAAGAAAAGTCAAAGATGACTAAAAACGGTCTTTTCATGGAATCCCTCAAAAATTCCAAATACGAACGCGGAATTTCAAAATAAGACTCAGAACAAAAATTCCTATTTTAAAAACTTAAGTTCTACTGAAAAGTGTTAGTAAATATTTTTTTACTAGAAAACTTGGGTACTTTTCGGGTTGTTACAATCACCCCTCCTTTTAAAAAGTTTCGTCCTCGAAACTTAGAAGAAGGAAAGTAACATATATGTAGGTCTATTTCAAAACTGTAAAAAATATATTCGTAATAAAAATACAGGGTCTTATCACTGGAACGGAAGGTTCTCGTCGGCCGTTAAGAACATCGACGTCCCAAGTCAAAGACTTAAAAAGATACATTTTCGCATCAATAAATGAGAAAACTAGTTATCGAACGTCTCCAATAACGAGTCTCAACACTCCTTGACGGTAAAATATTTGAAATCATAAAACATTTCTAAAAGCTTTTAGTTCAAAAATTTCTTAGTCAAGGTAATAATTCTACCATCTATGCCTAACTAAAGCTTCTAGTAATAATCTACTTATAAATACGATATTCGATAGAAGGAACGGAATATTCGAAGAATAAATCGAATAGAAAGAAAGAAGAAAGAAGAAATTTACCTCAAGCAAAGAGCTCGGGATATTTAGCTAACATTTTAGCTTCGGGTTCCCAAGTTTCTGATTCGACGTTTCCACAACGCCAAAGGATACGAACTAAAGGGTACCACCTTGTTTCGGAGTTGAATGTTAGCCCTTTCAAGTATACGAATCGGCCTTTCTTCCAAAGCCAAATTAGGTTCCAAGTCCAACACTTCCTCTTGAATAATATGACTTGGATCACTGATATACTTCTTCAATTGCGAAACATGGAACACATCATGAACTTTACTCAAGTTCGGAGGTAATTCCAAACGATAAGCAACAGGACCAACTCCTCTTAAGCACACGAAACGGTCCAATATATTTAGGACTCAACTTTCCTTTCACTCCAAACCGTTTCACTCCTTTCATAGGTGACACTTTAAGGAATACCCGGTCATCAACATCAAATTCAAGCGGTCGTCGACGAACATCAGCATAGGATTTCTGTCTATCTTGAGCGGCTTTCATTAGTTCACGAATGACTTGAACTTGATCGATCGGTTCAGTAACAATGTCGGGACTCAACATATGATCATCTTGTACTTGATCCCAACAAACAGGACTACGGCACTTCCTACCGTATAAAGCCTCGTATGGTGACATCTTGATAGAAGCATGATAACTGTTGTTATAAGAAAATTCCACCAAAGGCAAACCCTTCTCCCAAGATGTATGAAAGTCTAAAGCACAAGCCCGAAGAAGGTCTTCTAAAGTCTGGATCGTCCTCTCGGTCTGACCATCAGTAGCGGCATGAAAAGCTGTGCTCATCAACAATTTACTACCCATGGCTTCTTGCAAAGCTGTCCAGAATCGGGAACCAAATCTCGGGTCACGATCTGAAACTATATCTTTAGGAACTCCATGGTAGCGTACTATCCCTCTCACATAGGAATCAGCTAAAACATCTATTCTCGAAGTCTCCCTGATAGGTATGAATCTAGCACACTTGGTCAAACGGTCAACAATAACCCAGATGGCATCCTTTCCACTAGCAGTTCTAGGTAAAGCCATCACGAAGTCCATAGAAATAGACTCCCATTTCCACAAAGGAATTTCCAAAGGTTGCAGCAAACCTCCGGGTCTTTGATGATCAATCTTCACCTTTTGACAAGTAAGACATCTACTAACATATTCCTTCACTTCAATCTTCATCCTAGGCCACCAGAATTGTGGTCTCAAATCTTTATACATTTTGTCGCCACCCGGATGAATAGAATAAGGAGAAAGGTGAGCTTCATCAAGTATTCTCTTCCTCAACTCGGCACTTCTCGGAACAAACATTCGACCATGGTAGCGAAGGTAGCCATCATTATCCACCGCGCAATCTTTAGCTTGCCCAAGTAGTATTTTTGATCGAATGGCGATAAAAGTAGCATCCTCCGGTAAACAAGTACGAATCTCTCGATAAAAATCAGGTTCCGCTGTCAAAGCACCAAGATAATCAAATCCTTCCCCAACAAACTGTATCTGAAGCTTCTGAAATTCGGTTACTAGTTCATCGGGTAAGGTACCAAGAGCATTTAATGAATGACTAGTCTTTCTACTCAAAGCATCTGCCAAGACATTTTCTTTTCCCTCGTGATAAATCAACTCAGCATCATAATCATTCACCAACTCTAACCATCTTCTCTGCCTCATGTTCAACTCTTTCTGAGTAAAAATGCACCTCAAGCTCTTATGATCGGTGTAGATTCGGCAATGCACTCCAATAAGATAATGTCTCCAAGTTTTCAAGGCATGTACTACAGCTGCTAACTCAAGATCATGAGTCGGATAATTCACTTCATGAACCCTGAGTTGTCGAGAAGCATAAGCAATAACCTTTCTATTCTGCATCAAGACACATCCCAAACCATGCTTTGAAGCATCACAATAAACATCATAATCGGCTTCATCATCTGGTAAAGTTAGAACCGGTGCGGTAGTCAATCTCTTCTTCAATTCTAAGAAGGCAATTTCACATTCATCGGTCCAAATATACTTCGCTTCCTTCTTTAGCAATTGAGTCATCGGTCTTGCTAATTTGGAGAAATCTTTCACAAACCGACGATAATAGCCTGCTAAACCAAGGAAACTCCGAATCTCGGACACATTTTTCGGACTTTTCCAATCCATAACTGCCTCAATTTTAGCTGGATCGACCATAACACCGTCTCTGGAAATGACATGACCAAGGAAAGAAACCTCGGGCAACCAGAATTCACATTTGGAGAACTTAGCATACCACTTTTGGCGTCGAAGAACACCCAAAATGGTTCGAAGGTGATCGGCATGTTCTTCTTTGGATTTCGAAAAGATCAGAATGTCATCAATAAATACCACCACACATTTATCAAGATACTCCCGGAAGGTACGATTCATCTGATCCATGAATATAGCCGGAGCGTTAGTCAAACCGAATGGCATCACATTGAATTCGAAATGACCATACCTCGAGCTGAAAGCAGTCTTCGGAATATCTGCTTCCCGAACGGGAATCTGATGATAACCCGATCTAAGATCAATCTTGGAAAAAATAGAAGCACCTCGTAATTGGTCAAAAAGATCATTAATACGAGGAAGAGGATATTTGTTTTTGATGGTAACACGGTTCAATTCACGATAATCAATGCACATCCGCATAGAACCGTCTTTCTTCTTGACAAATAGTACGGGAGCACCCCAAGGAGAAGCACTAGGCCTTATAAAGCCTTTCTCTATCAAATCATCAAGTTGAATTCTCAACTCCTTCAATTCAGAAGGAGCCATACGATAAGGAGCTTTGGCAATTGGTCCAGTTCCAGGAACTAGATCAATGGAAAATTCAACATCCCTTTCAGGAGCAATCCCGGGTAATTCATCGGGAAATACATCGGGAAATTCTCGAACAATAGGAACATCCTTCAAAGAAGGAAGAGAAGAAGCAGAAGTAGTCACTACACATAGAAATGCTTGATGACCCTTCTTCAAAACACTCAACATTTTCATAGCTGAGATTAACTTCACACTAGCTTGCTTTCTAACCCCTTGATAAGAAACACGAGCACCCAAAGGACTTTTAAGAATGATCTTCTGGTCACGGCATTCAAATCGAGCATAATAAGTAGATAACCAATCCATGCCCAGAATAATATCAAACTCTTCAAGAGGAAATCGTAGAAGATTAGCCGGAAAAATAGATCCATTTATGGATATTGGAATGTCGGAATGAAGATAAGAACATGAAAATACTTCTCCGGATGGTAACGATATAGGAGTAGTTTCTCCTACTGAAGCTTTAAGCGGTAACTTATCGGATAACCTCATGGAAATAAAAGATAAAGAAGCTCCCGTGTCAAATAGAATTAAACACGGTAATTCATAAATCGAAAACATACCCGTCACGATGTCGGGTTGGGCATCCGCCTCAGCTCGGCTCATAATAAAAATACGACCCTTAGGTCGCCCCGAAATAACCGGTGTAGAAACTGTCTTCTTCCTCTCGGGACATTCATTAAACCTGTGCCCCGGTTTTTGACAATTAAAACATACTAGTGGCTTGTTGAAGCAACCAACACCCGGATGAATAGGCCTCTTGCACCGAAAGCAGATACGATCCTTAAGATCGTTGTTGTTGCTCAGAATAAAAGGACGGTTTCTCTGATTAGCTTGTCCACCCTGAAAGTTTCTCCTCTTGTTGGGAAAAGAGGGAGAAAAAGAAGGTCGGGAAGACGGATATAAAGGCCTCTTGCCAAAAGAATTAGGCGCCACATAAGAAGTACGAGCCTCTTCGGCAATCTCCCGAATAGAACTCTCCGCCCAAATGGCATCATTATAGATCGAGACAAAAGAAGTGGAACCTCTACTGATCTTCCCCTTTATCTGGGGAGAAAGCTTTCCCAGATAAAAGAAGGCTTTGTCTTCCTCTACTCTAATAAGTCGAGTGGCATAATGAGCCAACTCATTGAACCGAGTAGTGAACTCCTGAACAGAAAGAAGTCCTTGTTTAAAATCCATGAACTCCTTCAACTTTTGCTGTCTCAACTCATCGGGGTAAAACCTCGCTTCCAAGAGCTCACGGAAACGAGCCCACCCAAAATTAGGCTCCAACTTAGTGGTAGGACCAGAAAGAGTCCACCACTGACCCGCTTCCTTCTCTAAGAAGTGAGAAGCAAGACGGACTTTGTCCTCTTCAAGGACATCATAAAGGGAAAAACTCTTCTCCATTTCCCGTAACCACACAGAAAGCTTAACGGGATAAACTTCGCCATCGTAGGTTTTGGCTTGGCTCCTCGATAGCTGTGAAGCAACCCACGTATAACTCCCGTGTCTCTCACGATCAGGAACAGGAGTAGGAATCGGATTAGCCTGCTGGTTTTGCTGGTTTTGCTGGTTTTGCTGGTTTTGGATAATTACGGTAAGAGCTGCTAAAATAGTGTTGTCAATCCTCGGAGGCATCTTGCAAAATTAAAACACAGATTAGTACTTATCATTTAGCAAGAACAAAGAGACTACAACATAAATCCTAATCTACCCATCTTACCCTTCTATTCACGGTTTATTATTTATTAAGGTCAAGTTATTTATACAAGGGTACACAAACGTGCGTCGGGAGCAAAATAGCTCTGATACCAACTGTGACACCCTCAAATTTGCGGAAAGAAAAAAAATATTTAAATACATAAAAGATGATAATATATAACAAGGGTGTCATAAATAACAAGGTTCATTACAAAACGGAAATAGTATTCTACGAAAGAAATATACAAGACGGGAGACATATCTCCCGTATAAATACGGAAATAAAAGTGTGTACAATAATATACAAACTATGAACCGAATATAGGTCCAAGGTAAAGACTTCGCTCGCTAGCTCGTCCATGTACCCCAAATATGCAACACCACCTGTTCGACCGCATTAAATATAAACACGGAAGCCACAGTCAGTGGGGAGTAACTCCGAGTTCTCCCCGCCACGAAATGTCGAGTTTAATGAAACATGAATAACATAAAAGCAATGTATATAGAAAATACAAAACCTTAACATATATGATATGCTTTTCATGTTATGAAACAGTTAACTAACATATAACCTAGCATATGAAAGCTATCATGTGAATTCGGTAATAAAATATAACTAGAGGTAGGGAAGCTGGTATGCTGGCTCAGCGGTTACCATGTAACATGGCCCTGATACACTCAAACCCTAATCAACACGTAATCACGTGAATCAGTTAACAACCGTTAATCCAAACTCTATCAATCCTAGCCGGCTTGCATCTCACCTTCTAGAACTCATAGAATCATAGTAGAATCATACAAACATGAAAGACTGATACTTCTATAAACAGGCATAAGTTCTTAGGACGGCGATATACTACTTCTGTAACTCGAGGCTATACCACAAGGTAGGAAAAACATCCTAGTCCTAGACTGATCAGACCTAGCGACACCAGCTATTCCGTTCCCCGTCCCATGACATAACCGTCTATGAGAAACTCTACTAGGCGACCCCCTAAGCAGAGATGGCTAGGACTTAAGCTGGCTCCCTTCCCAAAGCGGAACTCTTAGGATGCCATGCCCCGACTTGGATATAAACCCACCAAGCCGGGACACAAAAGCTATCAAGCAGTGAACTATATACTCGTTAAAGATAGTACGGGCCTATCAATGTCATGGTCCAAGAGACTCATTTAGAATTAGCATGGTCAAGACGCCATATACTCATAATTCTCTATGGGTACTTAGTCAACACGACACCAACCATATAATTAAACAGTCACGGGAAAACATCCTATCATGTGACTATTTGCAAATAAATAATATTCAAATATCATATCGCCTCATATCTACTAAGGCTAATTCAATAATTAAATACAACCTTACTTGAAGACAAATCCCCGACCCGAGTCCCGCGACGGGTCATCAGTCAAATCGGGGCTGACTAGATCTTAGTTTGACCAAACCCGGTGGATCAAACCGGCTAGAAACAGAGTCTTTATCACATAGACATAGACATAAAAATCAACATATTCCATACATGTTATTTTATTAACTTCTAACATGTGAATTATTATATTATAACAAAACCCCGTTTGACTTAACTAATATCCAATTAAACTACGATCTCGTCTTATAATTTCTAACATGTGAGAAATAATAATTTTATGGAAAAACCTTTTTAATTAAATATTTTACTTATTAATATTTCCCACTTGCTAAATATTACAAAACACGATAAAAATGACGATAACTCAAAAACCGTCACAAGTCCCAAAGTGGGACCCACGGGCTGAGTTGGACCGGACCCACATGGGCCTGATTTGGGCCTCACGGCCTGATTTGGGCTCAATGGGCTGTTTGGCCTAAAATTTCTAAAAACCGTTTTCCAATATTTCCCGCATGCTTTAACATATTTAAAACCCGTCAAAACAACAACCAATCAATCAAACAGCGACACAACCCAAAGACCAAAACCCGGACCCACCATGGACCAACCCAGACCGGGTCTGAACCGGCCTGGACCGGTCTGGTTGGTCCGGTTCTTGCCCTCTCCACGGTTCACCCAACCAACAACAACAAATTTATTCTAACATGTTTTAAATTATCAAACACCCATTTTAACAACCATCATACAAAAATCATTATTATGAATAAACATCCAAATTCATCAAGAACACTAAAACAACATAAAAATTCCTAACAACATAAAAATCATCAAGAAAAATAAGACAACATAAAAATCATAACTTATTAAAAATCATCAAAATTCCTCAAGAACACTAAACTTGTTAAAATTTCCTAAACAACATAAGAATCATAACTTTATGGAGAATCATAAAAATTCATAAAACACAATAATAACCATTACTTATCATATTACTAACAAAAATCCATACTATAAAAAAGATGAAACCAACAATAAAGATGAACCAAAATCAAAAGAAACAAAACTTAAAGCTAAGTTACTAACTAAAATCATACATAACCATAACATGAACAAAACTAAAACCTATGTTACATTAATTCGTCGAGTAAAACGGAATTGTTACCTTAGCTAGCCAAAACAATTAGCACCAAAATAATAATAAGAAGTATATAATAAAAACCCTTCTACTAATCTTCACCCAAAATATACGAGTCTCCAAACTCGTCTTCAAAATCTTCCCCTATAAAAAAATGACAAGAAAACATTATTAGAACATAAACTAAATTTCTCATAATTAAAGTGTTGAAAACGATCTTGACGGAATTGAAATTAAACCGTACGTGAAGATGGAGAGCGAAGAGGAGAGTCTAGAAATATAAGATAGGAAGGAGTTAATTAAGAAACGAAGATTTTATGAAGGTTTTGCTCAAGAACAATGAAGAACAAATGATGAACAACGAAGAACACGAAGAACGATTAAAGAAAGCGATATTTTGATCTTATTTTGATGTGTTGTAAAGTGAAAAGTTGTTTGTGAGTAAGGGAGGGTGTGTGTGTGCCGTGTGTTTATAGGCAATTAAGGACGTCGAGTTTTGAAATTGTTGTTACGTAATTGACTCGCGGTTAATAATTATTTTACGGTAAACGATTAAATATAATTAACGATAAAGTTAATTATAACAAATATCTAGATATTATGATTATTGTATCAAAAGTAATGAAAATATCAAGGCTATTAGAGGGAAAAAGGAGCCGTGTGGTATGGTGACTTCCGGGTCTGATTTCGAGCGTTTTGCGTAATTTTCGTTAACTGATCGATAAAGTAGAAAAATATCTAGATATTATTATTAGTTTATTCAAAACAAATAAAATATCTAGTTGTGAGTGGAAAACGATGACATAAACGTGTGACTCATGCCAAAGTCGAGTTTCGATTTTGTTGCGCGCATTACTATGCGTCGGGAATAGTTAAATGACGTTCGATTAAAAACCGTAAAAGTTATTCTTTAAATTCCGAATAAATTCAAAATAATTATATTAAATTATGATAAATCCTAATAAATCTTAATAAAAATAAATCCAAAATATAATTTTTTAAATAAAATTTCGGTCTTCATACTTATGAGACGAGTCGGGAAAAGTCAACGGAAGTCAAAGTTGACTGAAAAGTCGAGAAAAGTCGAAGATGCTTAAAAGTCAAGAAAAGTTTCTGACGACTTAAAAATCAATAAAAAGTCAATGACGACTTTAAAAAGTCAAGAAAAAGTCAAAGACGTTTTAAAAGTCAAGAAAAGTCAAAGATGACCAAAAACGGTCTTTTCATGAAATCTCTCAAAAATTCCAAATACGAACGCGGAATTTCAAAATACGACTCGTAACAAAAATTCCTATATTAAAAACTTAAGTTCTACTGAAAAGTATCCATAAGCTATTGCTTAAGCAAATTGGGTACTTTTCGGGTTGTTACAATCACCCCTCCTTTTAAAAAGTTTCGTCCTCGAAACTTAGAAGAAGGAACGTAACATATATGTAGGTCTACTTCAAAACTGTTAAAATA
>JAIUZE010073530.1:0-15175 GCA_022085475.1 Heliosperma pusillum | reverse complement strand
TGTGATACAAGCGAATGAGAATATCATATATCCAAAACATGAATCAATACATGATACATAAGCATTAGACCAAGTTTAAGAAGCATAATAAATAGGAAACATAGATACCTCTCCAAAACAACAAGTTTGGAAACTAAGTAAAACAAGGGTTCACTTTAAACTGTCATTTCTAGAGTTCTAGACATGCTATTACAGAAATTCCAAGTTGAGGTGATAGATTATCCTCTTACGGTTCCAAGGAATGGTCACAAGCCCAAAACAAGCAAGTAACAAAGAAGATATGATCATTTTACGAAAAAGGGTCAGTGTAGGAAAACTGCACAAGTCACGACCGTGACTTGTATTTCACGACCGTGAAATGAGGTTTCACGACCGTGAAATGAGTTTCACGACTGTGAAACACTCTGTTATGCAAAGGTAAAACATCAGCCACTTTTTCACGACCGTGACTTGAGTCTCACGACCGTGACATGCCATCTCACGACCGTGAAACGAGTTTCACGACCGTGAAACGAGTCTAGACGGCTCCAATTTGTTCTAAACTCAACCATTATCAACTATTATCATAAATCATCATTTTACAAATCAAAATCCATCAAACCACAAGTATCATCATCATCAATCATCAATTAACAACATTCATTAATCATAACATGATTCCTAAGCTTACTAATCGTATTCTAATACGATTTCTAGCATATAAAGCATGTAAAACACGTAAATGATATCGAGTAACCCTTCACCGTTAACTTTAAGTGTCTTTACTAATCGTCAAGCTCCTCTTCAATAAGGTAATAGTCTTTGTCGGGATCTTGGAGGTCACCACCTACATAAAGATCATAAAAGATGAATAAAATTCATCTTGAGAAAGACGGAAAGTTTGAAAAGCGAGGAAGACGATGATTTTAACATCAATACGGATAGAGGAAGGTTAGGGAAGAAGAATAAGGCGAACTTACGTAAATTCCAACAAGAAACGATTGAGCTAGGCGAAATCTAAGATCGAAATCAAAGAGGGAAAGTTTTGGGGATTTCTTAAGGAGGAAGAAAGGTGAATGTGTTGTGTGAATGAATATTAGGTTAAGGGAGTAGTGTGAGTATAAGTAAAGGGTGAGTCGGAAAAGTCAACGAAAGTCAAAGGCGGCTCAAAAGTCAAGAAAAGTCAAAGACGACTTAAAAGTCAAGAAAAGTCAAACTCGCCTTAAGACGGGATTCTCATGGTATCTCGCTGAAATTCCAAATACGAACTCGGAAATTCTAAATTCGACTCGAAACTTTAAATTCTAAATTAAAACTTAAATTTGCTGAAAAGTATACGTAAAATATTTTCACTAGAAAAATAGGGTACATTTCCGGGTGTTACAAATTTCCAAGAGTCAA
Source organism: Heliosperma pusillum (assembly GCA_022085475.1). NCBI lineage: Eukaryota > Viridiplantae > Streptophyta > Magnoliopsida > Caryophyllales > Caryophyllaceae > Heliosperma > Heliosperma pusillum. Next base: position 13,795 of record JAIUZE010073530.1, on the reverse strand, counting down.
CCAAGTTGGAAGAGAAAGACGCACTTATATAGAAGGAAGAGAGCATGATACATTAAGGACGAGAGAAAACATCGATGAGGAAGAAATACACTTCAATTAGGCTGGTCAATCTTCAATCTTCGGTAGAGGATACTTCTTCTAGGTAACACATGATCCACCTTAAGACGGTAGATACAAACAAACATAACATCACTCAACACAATCAACAAACAAGTTAGAACCTAACAAACATCCAGTACACCAAAGACTACCACCTTAGGTCCTTAAGTCTACCCATCTCTCATTTATTATTTCAAGGTCAAGTAGTTTAAGTTAGGGTTCACGTGTGTGCGTCGGGAGCGATAAAGCTCTGATACCAACTGTGACAACCCTCGCGAATGCGGAAATAAAACATAACAAGCATGTGATTTATATAGCGGAAAATACGGTATTTTAAAAACCTTTTTACATGCAAGATAGAAATACGAGGAATGTCAAATAATTACAAACAAAATAGAATATACTACAAAGAGACGAAGTCTCTCAAAATGTTATCAATATCAAAGTGATTAGCAAACTAGCTAATAAACGTCTAGAGGTGTTTCATCCAGGGACAACGCCCGCTAGCTCACACCCGAACCCAAAATACCACAAGCACAAAGCCATCCAATCAAGCAACCTGTTCATCCATGAAAAACATGAACGCCACAGTCAGTGGGGAGTAACTCCGGGTTCTCCCAGCCATATCAGATCAAACGTACATAAAAGGAAATACAAAAGTAGAAGCATGCATATATAGATATACATGTGAAATACGATAAGGATAGATAGGCAATTCAATATATAATGACAAGAGCATATGAAGTACAATCCGTAACCATCATGCTATAGATAGACTCGGGGAAGACACTCTTAGGCAACCGAATACGCTCACTAGGGCTTGCATCTCACCGTTAGCGGTATAAGTTGATAAGATTGAGACTCGACAAACAAACCATGCCAAGTCATTCAATGATCAATCATATAATCATTCATCCAAACATACCAATACACTGACGACCTCTCTCACGGTAAATGAAACGCACTAGCACCGTGTACATGGCAAGTATGATTAAAAGGCATCCACGGGATAAGACGTTTCCCTGAACGCATACACGATTTAATTCATTTCGTATATGTAGACTAATTTCCTCCCGGTAGGACGACGATAATAATACGGTCCTAGTCTAAACCTGGCCAGACTCTCGGAATAAGACGTGTTTCGATTCGACATGTGGTAAGACGTTCCACCTCCAAGACTCGGTCAATCATAGACGCCGAGTACCCCAAATTCGGTCGACATTCACGAAAGAGGCGGAAAAGAGCTCGAGCCACATAACAAGCGGTACGCTACATGCAAATAACACCACCTCGCAAGTACACAACATTTGACGGCCGGCTCGATCAACGCATAGCGTTCGTCTCCCAACAACGTCGTCGTATGCCCATTAACACATGCAATTAAGCAGTAGGATACCTCCCCGTTCCGACATTCCAGCCTTACGAACGAGGAGGTAGCCAAGGGAATGAGAGTACAAAGCACAAGACAAAATAGTGCTCAAACCGTAACACTTGTAAAAACCGACTCAAAGTAGGAACATACCAAAAACCGTCACAAAACATGAGAATAGCGAATTATTTAAGTTTAAATATGATAAACATGAGTCAATACATGATACATAAGCATTAGAACAAGTTTATGAAGCATAATGAGTAAAAACATAGATCACCTCTCCAAAACAACGTTGTTTGGAACCCAACGAAAACAAGGGTCCACTTCAAACGGTCATAACTAGAGTTCTAGACATGCAAATGCAGAAATTCTAAATGGAGGTGATAGCTTATCCTCTTACGGTTCCAACGGGATGTCACAAGCCCAAAACAAGCAAGTAACAAAGGAGATATGATCATTTTACGAAAAGGAGTCAGTGCAGGAAAATTGCAGTCGGCAGCGAGTAACGCAGCCTGCGTCACCACGACGCAGCCTGCTTCACCACGATGCAGCCTGCGTCCTATTCGGACAGGTACGAGTCACACAAATCTCCACAATTTCACTAAGGCATAACACAAATATCATCTATCATCACAATTCATCAATTCTCATAACAATTATCAACTAACAACAACCATCATCAACAACACAATTCCTAAAATTACTAATCATATTCTAAATACGATTTCTAACATGGAAAACACATTAAAACACGTAAATGATATCGAGTAACCCTTCACCGTTACCTTTTCGCGTCCTTAATCGATTTCTAAACCTTCCTAGTCTCCACCTACATACAATTAGATAATAAAAGATGAATATCATTCACCTTGAGAAAGACGGATAATTTAAAAAGCGAGAAAGACGGTAATTTTATTACCAATACGGATAGAGGAAGCTAAGAGGGGAAGAATAAGACGAACTTACGCGAATTTGAGCGAATAACGAAGAAGTAGCGACGAATCTAAGACGGATCAAAATGGAGGCAAGGTTTTTGGTGTTTAAGGTGAGGAAGAAGAAGATTGAGTTGTGTGAATGAATTAGGTTAAGTGGTAGTGTGATATTTATAAGGAAAAAGTCAACAAAAGTCAAACTCGCCTTAAGACGGGATTCTCATGGAATCTCGCGGAAATTCCAAATACGAACTCGGAAATTCTAAATTCGACTCGGAAAATTAAATTTACGATTAAAACTAAAATTCGCTGAAAAGTGTCCGTAAAATATTTTTACTAGAAAAATAGGGTACATTTCCGGGTGTTACACTAAACAACAACCTAGTGTTAAGCAGCTTCCACAATGTTCTCCAGAAATGACTCATAAACTTTGTGTCTCTGTCAGATACAATAGTTCTTGGAACTCCATGTAACCTCACCACCTCATCAAGGTATAGCTCTGCTACACTCACAGCATCCTCAGTTTTCTTACAAGCAATGAAATGTGCCATCTTGCTGAACCTATCCACAACCACCATGATAGAATCTTTCTCTCTTGTTGTCCTAGGCAATGCTACTATGAAATCCATGCTTACATCTTCCCAAGGCCTACATGGGACAGGTAGGGGGGTGTAAGGTCCTGCTTGAAATGAACTCTTGGCCTTTTGACAAACTCCACACCTTCTGAGCACTATTTGGACCTCTCCCATCATCTTAGGCCAGTAGAATTGAGCCTGCAATATGTCCACAGTTTTCTGAACCCCAAAGTGTCCTCCAAGGCCACTTCCATGCACTTCCTTGATCAATAGACTCCTATAAGACCCTCTGGGAACACAGAGCTTGTTTCCCTTGAACAGAAACCCATTTTGTAGAGTGTAGGGTGAATCAATGGTCTTTGTACCCTCTTTCTGTGCTAACCAATCTTCTGCAAAGTCTGGATCTTCTTGATACATGTCCTTCATGAACTCAAAGCCAAGAACCCTTTGCTCCATGGTTGATAGCAGAGTGTACCTCCTAGACAATGCATCAGCCACCACATTTTGTTTGCCCTCTTTATATTTGCTAGAAAAGGTGAATGACTGGAGGAACTCCACCCACTTAGCATGCCTATGACTGAGCTTATGCTGTCCTCCTATGTACTTGAATGCCTCATGATCAGAGTGTAAGACAAAAGGCTTGGGCTTCAGGTAATGACTCCAATGCCTCAGAGCTCTGACAAGAGCATAGAACTCTTTGTCATACGTAGAATAGCTCATCTTAGCTCCACTTAGCTTCTCACTGAAATAAGCTACAAGTTTCTTCTCTTGGATAAGGACAGCTCCAATTCCTACTCCACTTGCATCACATTCAACCTCAAATAGGCTGTTAAAGTCTGGCAACCTGAGGATAGGTGCACTGCACAAGAGTTTCTTCATGTGTTTGAAAGCCTGCAAAGCATTCTCAGTCCAAGTGAACTCTCCCTTCTTCATGCATTCAGTGAGGGGTGCTGCAATAGTGCTGAAATTCTTAATGAATCTTCAGTAGAAGGATGCTAAGCCATGGAATCCTCTTACTTCTGTGATATTCCTAGGAACAGGCCAAGATTGAACTGCACTGATCTTGTCTTGATCCACTGAAATGCCTCTACCAGACACCACATATCCTAGAATCTTGACTTCCTCAGTCATAAAGGTGCATTTCTCAAGCTTCCCAAAGAGTTTACTCTCCTTAAGTATCTCAAACACAGCCTCAAGATGCCTCAAATGATCATCCTTGCTCTTGCTGTAGATAAGAATATCATCAAAGTATACCACCACAAATCTCCCTAGGCAAGGCCTAAGCACTTCTGTCATCAATCTCATGAAGGTACTTGGGGCATTTGACAGGCCAAAGGGCATGACAAGCCACTCATAAAGGCCATGCTTTGTTTTGAAGGCTGTCTTCCACTCATCTCCTTCCCTGATCCTCAATTGATGGTAACCTTGCCTCAAATAAATCTTAGAAAAGAACCTTGAACCACTCAGCTCATCCAACATGTCATCAAGTCTAGGTATAGGGAACCTGTACTTGACTGTGATGTTATTGATAGCCCTGCTATCTATGCACATCCTCCAAGTCCCATCCTTCTTAGGAACCAACAATGCAGGCACATCACATGGGCTTAATGACTCCCTTACAAACCCTTTACTCATCAACTCTCCAACTTGCTTCTGCAGCTCTTGTGTAGCCTTAGGATCACATCTATAGGCTGGTCTATTAGGTAGTACAGACCCTGGCACAAGGTCTATCTGGTGTTCAATTCCTCTTAAAGGGGGTAAGCCATCAGGAAGTTCCTCTGGGAACACTTCCTTGAACTGATCAATGAGGGGCTTAACTTCTGCAGGGATTACCTTAGACTCCCCTTCCTGAACTTCTTTTGATAGCAGCATCAATATAGGTTGCTCTTTAGTACATTCTTTGACCATTGCTGATTCAGATAGAAACAAGACTCCACTAAAATCTTCAGCCATACTAGGACTCTCACAGCTCTTCTGATGTGGTGGCAAGGGGGCTAATGTGACCTTCCTGCTCCCATGCTTGAAGGAATAGGTGTTGCTTCTTCCTTGGTGTATGGAGCTTTTATCAAACTCCCATGGCCTTCCTGATAACAAGTGACATGCATCCATTGGAACCACATCACACAATACTTCATCCTTGTACACACTTCCAATGGAGAAAGGGACCATGCATTGCTTATCCACCTTAACCTCTGCTCCCTTACTCAGCCACCTCAACTTATAGGGGTGAGGGTGATCTTGAGTGCTCAACTTCAACTTATCAACCATAGTAACAGAGGCCACATTGGTACAACTACCTCCATCTATAATAAGGTTTCAAACTCTCCCTTGTATGGTACATCTACTCCTGAAAATGAGGGACCTTTGATCCTCCTCCAAAGGTATCTGTTGTGAATGCATTACTCTCCATAGGACCAAGCTGTGGCCTGTGTCAGGGAGTGCCACTATTACCTCCTGACTAGACTCTTCTTCCTCACTCACCACTTCTTCAACCTCAGGCTCATCCCTCTCATACTCAACTAGACCTTCTTTCTCCCAAGTCTCAACCTCCATTATAGTTAAGGTCTTCTTAGAAGGCAATCCTTCCTGAAATGCCCATAGCCTTGACATTGGAAGCACCTAATTCTGTTCTCAGTCAATGAAGTGCTTGGCTTTTGACCCATGATGCCCTTTCCCTTGTCTAAGGTAGGTGGGGGTGCTGGCTTAGGGGTATCCATGGTTCTCAACCCACTATAAGGTCTGGTTTGGAAAGGCCTAACCGGTTTTGGTGTAACAGGCTTAGTCTTTCCTATCTTTTCAATTCTCAGAGATAAGTTGACAACATCATCAAATGACCACAGAGGTTGCATCCTAACCTTGTTAGCAATGTTCTTATCTAGACCCTCTAAGTACCTAGAAATCCTTTGCTCAGGTTTCTCATTTATATCACACTGCAAAGTGAGTTGTTCAAACTCTCTCAGATAAGATTCAACAGGTTTGTCTCCTTGTTTCAACTTAGATAATTTGATAAACAGATCCTGGGTGTAATCCTTAGCAACAAACTTGTCTAGCAGTTTCTTTTTTAGTTTAGTCCAAGACTTGATGGGTTCTTTCCCTTCCCTAGCCCTTTACCCTTTCATGGTTTCATACCAAAGAGAAGCATACCCTTTCAGTTTAAGGATGGCTACTTTAAAAGACATAGAATCATTATATCCTTTGTACTCAAAGATCCTCTCTACTTCTCTTAACCATTCTAACAAATCATCAGGATTAAGACTACCATAAAACTCAGGGATGTCTACCTTAAGATGCTTGTCTATGTGCCTGTGAATGGAAGCCTTGCTCCTTGTTGAGTCATCTGAGTCTGGATACTCTTCATCATCAGGTGGCCTTCCTCTACCTCCTCCTTGGCCTCTTCCACGTCCTCTGCCTCTTCCTCCAGCAAACAACTGGTTTCCTATTACCTGATCCAAGGCTTTGGTTAGGGTAGTTACAATCCCAGCCAGGTCCTCCATCTTTGCTTCTACTCCTGCCAGTCTCTCTTCACTCATTGGGCTATTTTTGTGTTTTTAAATGTAGTTAGGGAAAATGAACTCACTAAGACTCTCAACCTAAGCTCTGATAACCAATTTGGAGTGTAAACTACTAAGGTTTACAAGTTTTGATGAATGCTAGACTAGGTTCACTTAAACTGAAAACAACTCAAGTAGAAATGGAGGCTGTTTTAGAGAGATTGATTTACATTAACTAAAGTTCAAGGGATATGACTTAGAGAAACTCCCCTACAGCAAGGCACAAGAGAAGGGACTCAAAGACTAGTTTTGAGACAGGTTTAAAGTGTTACAGCAAAGCACAAACACCCTAGACTAGACTTAAACAACAAGCAAGTTAACCACAGCAAGGCACAGATATAACTTGACTCACAAGACAAGACACTGATCAAACACCTTGAAGATGTATCAGGCTTGGTTCAAACTACAGCTCTTAGCACAAGTTTGATAGATTTGAGGGATTTCTCAAAGTTAATTCATTCATAAAAGTCTGCCTTTCAACAACATACAAAGACCTCCTTATATAAGGAGGCTGATATCTTGTGAACCATTGGATGTATAGATCATCCAAGGGCCAGGTTAGGATCTAAACTACTACAACTGACACTAATTAAGAGCCTTACAATAGGACGAGCTCAACAACTATAAAGTACAGACACAAGACACAAAGAACAGACTGAACAAAAAGCAATTAAAGCAGTTTTGGAGTTTTCCTGAAATGGAAATCTGTTGTTCTTGTTGTCTTGTTGCTTTGCCTGGATGTGTTGCTGCTCCTTGGGACTCTCTACTCTTATTAGAACTTAGATAAGACCTGCCTTGGACGAGGACAAGTTGACTTAAGCAAAAGGAAGCCACAATCTGACTTGCACCTTCTCTGTTTTTAATGTTTACTGGACTCTAGCTTGGGGTGCTTGTTACTTGTGTTTTTACTAGACATCAAGAGGGGTTATCCTGGATAAACTTGTAGCTTGGGGGGTTGGCTTGATGGTAGGCCATGGTGGGGGTGGTTGAGATGCCCTGGTGTACCTCCTTGGTGCAGGGTTTGCTGATGGGTCTGCCTGGTTCTGAATGGCATTGTTTCTGTCTTGTGTGGGAAATGTGGACTGAGTTGGGGCTTGACATGGCTTGCTAAGCCCTGGACTATCTTCCTCAATGTCTTGGCTTGGCCTGGCTTGAGTTTGGCCTGTCATGGCTTGTTGTTTGGACCTTGTGACTCGAGCTTCCATCTGAGGGGATCTTGGGGTCAGGCTTGTCTTGTTTGTGGCTTGATCATCAAGGCCCCTTGGATGAGCTCCTGCTGCAAGTATGGACCTAAAGTGAATGTTACTAACCGTGTTATGGATCCTAAAGAGTGTCCCCCTCCCCCCCGCCGTCGTTGAGGAGTGCTAGGGTGCCTGCTGTACCTACTTTTACTAAAATTATCACACCTAATGTAACCCCTGCTCCAATTAGTCATAGTTCTATATTCACTCCTGCTAGGTTGATTAATAGACTAACTAGGCATGAGTCACGCATAACAGGAGGTGGGGGTGGGGATTTCACTATGAATTTCAATGTTGAACTTGCAGTTGCTAATGAGTCCTCTGAGATGGTTGATAAAGGAGGAGGAGGAGGGGATCCTTGCTCTTCCAATGCTTAGGTTTGGAGCTTGGAATGTGAGGGGTTTGAATAGTCCAACTAAACAAAAGGATGGTAGTTGGTTTTTACATCAAAATGATGTGGACCTATTTGGACTCCTGGAGACTAGAGTGAAACATAGATCTATAAATAAGGTGGCTCATTGTGTTTGTTCAAACTGGAATTTTGTTACTAATACTTCTGTGCATTCTGGGGGATAATATGGTTGTTATGGAAGGCGCATTGGATGGATTTGGAGGTGCTTGAGATTGATCCTCAATATATTCAAGTTAAAGTTGTTGATAAGTTGTCTGACATGATGTTCAATGCAACATTTGTTTATGCTTTTAATAAAGTTGAGGAGAGGTATTGTTTATGGGATGACATGAAAAGATTATCTTCAGCAAATCCTTGGATTGTGCTGGGGGATTTTAATAATGTGATGTATGCCAATGAGAGGTTGGGTAAAATTGTGAGGGATGAGGAGATGATTCCTTTTCAAGATATTGTTATCATGTGTGAACCACATGACTTAAAGACTACTGGTGCTTTTTTCACCTGGAATAACAAGTAGCCTAGTGAAACTAGGATTTTTATCAGAATTGATAGGGTGGTTGTTAATGCTGGCTGAGTCAGTGGAGTGACTGGTTTGCTCATTATCAACCTTAGGGATATTTTGATCACTGCCCTTGTATTGTTTATTGTGTAAGGAATATTGATAGGGGAAGTAAACCTTTTAAGTTCTTTAATATGTGGGCAAAGACTGATAAAATTTCAAGCCATAGTCAAAGATTGTTGGCAAGTTCCAATTATAGGGTCTGCTATATTCAGAATGGTTAGAGGCTTAAACTATTGAAACCTCATCTTAAAAGGCTTAACAGAGAACTGTTTTCTGATATAGAGAGGATTTCTAAGGTGCCTCTTAAGTTGCTCACTGACTGTCAGATTCACCTTCAACATGATAATACTAATTGTGAACTGATGGATACAGAAAGGCAGTTAAGGGAGTCTTACTACTTGCTAGCTGAAGCTAGGAAAGATTACTTGAGGCAAAAGGCTAAGTGTTCCTGGGCTAAGGATGGAGACTCCAACTCCCATATGTTCCACCAGGCCATTAGACAGAGACAAGCTCACAATGAAGTGGTGCAAATTACGTATGGAATGTCATAACCTTGAGGATATTCTTCAGGACTTTCTAAGGTTTTATGAGTACCTTCTTGGCAAGGATGCACCTACCTCTTATTTCTTTAGAGGGGTAGTAATGAAAGGGCAGAGAGTAACTGATTCTGAGTGGGGTTATATGTGCAGAATCTATAATATTGAAGACATTAAAAGGGATGTCCTCTTCATTCCTGATGAGAAAAGTCCAGGACCCGATGGATTGACTAGCTGTTTTTTTAAAGCCTCCTGGGATATTATGAAAGTGAAGTTTTGTGATGCTGTGAGGGACTGTTTTAGGAATGGCCAGATTCTTAAACAAATCAATTGTACTAACTTTGTACTCATTCCTAAAGTGGATAATCCTTCCTTTATGACTCAATTCTGACCCAATGCATGTTGTAACACTTTATATAAGGTTATTTCTAAGATAATTTGTGATAGAGTAAGTGACACTTTATCTCAAATAATTGAGCCTGCTCAATGTGCCTTTATCAAGGGGAGGAGCATTCTTGGGTATATCCTAATCAGCCAGGATTTTGTTAGGATGTATAATAGGAGAACTGCTTCCCGTAGATGCTTAATGAAGGTTGATTTAAGGAAAGCTTATGACTTTAATGAATGGGTGTTTGTGGAACAAATGTTGAGTGCTCTAAATTTTCCTCCGAGCCTGATTAATCTGATTATGCAGTGTGTAAGTACCCCTAGTTACTCTATTTCTTTAAATGGTCAAACACATGGTTTCTGTAAGAGGAGCAGAGGGATTAGGTAAGCAGACCCTATGTGTCCTTTACTATTCACTATTTGTATGGAGTATTTGAGCAGACTACTTTGTGCTACTACTCTACTGCCAAGATTCCACTATCATCCTCTATGTAAGAAGCTGCATTTGACCCATCTAATGTTTACAGATGACCTAATTTTGTTTTGTAAAGGTGAAGTTAGATATGTGCTCATCATTATGGATACTTTTAGAAGGTTTTCTAATGCTTCTGGACTCAAATAAAATCTGATAAATCTGATGTGTATTGTAATGGTATGGAGACTGATGTGCTGAATAACATCTTCCAAGGGACTGAATTTAAGCAAGGCTCACCGCCCTTCAATTATCTAGGGGTGACTATCTTGCACAAAAGACTGTCAAAGATTGATTATAACATCATGGTGGATCGTATGCTTGCCAGAATTAGAGGATGAAATAGTAGGAAGCTATCATACATTGGTAGACTGATCTTGGTTAAGTCTGTTCTAGCTACCATTCATAATCATTGGGCTCGGATTTTTGTGTTGCCTATGGGAGTAATAGATAGGATTCAAGACTTGTGTAGAAAGTTTCTATGGGAAGGTGATGATAAATACTCCAAAGCTCCCCTATTGTCTTGGAATATTCTGTGTAAACCTAAGAAGCTTGGAGGGTTGGGGCTGACTGATAGTGGTGTCAGTCAGTTGGCATGTTCTCCATCTGAGTTTGTTCTACTTTGTTCTTGATGTAGGAGCATAAACAACTCTAATTGTATTGTCTGAAAACGAGTATAGTCTTGATGAATGATTGGAATTCCATGATTTTAATATAATTTACATGTTACCAAAAAAAATATTAAAATTTTAAACATGTTTTCAGAGCCTTACAAGAAGGTGAAATTCGTTAGCTGCAAAGACCCTGTCACTGAGTTAATTAGATTATCGCTAAATAAATTACACGATTACAAGATTAAAATCTATAAGTAAATAACATATTAAACGTGAAAATGACAAATTAATTTAAAATTCGTTCGCTAGGCCAATCCTCTCCAAGCAATATATAAGTCATCCAAACAAACAAAAACTAAGACGGAAGGTGAAATTCATTAATTACAAAGACACTTTCACCGTGTTAATCGGAGTATCGCTACATTAAATATACGGTTACAATATTACCAATTTTAAAAGTACATAAAAGGATAAACATTATGATAATCAATTTAAAATTCGCTCGGTAACCGAACTCAATCCAAGCAATTTATAAATCATCCATGTATATGCGGCCTCTTATTCATCAAAAATGAAAGCCACAGTCAGCAGGGAGTAACTCAGATGTCCTCGCAGGTATATTACATCATACTCCCTCCACTTCTCAACGATGTTCCACATTTCCTAAAATAGAAAATTCACAAATGTTTTTCACTTTGTTGATTTGTCTATCATTTGTAGTTATAATAACTCATGACCCTCCATTCTCTATCTTACTTTATTTTTTCTCTACATGCAATAAGTCTCTTTTAAGATAGATTTATCCGTCTTAAGTTAAAACATGTCAAGTAGTATCCCGCTTATATGGCTAAGACAAAAATAAAATGTCTAGGAAATAAGAATATGTTTATCCTATCTATAAAAATGTGTCATTATTTGTGACACCCTCAAATTTGCGGAAAGATAAACAAGTAATTTAAATAAATAAAGATGAGAATACGTTTCTAATAGGTTCGCTTTAGTGAAAATCGGTAAATTTTAAAACCGGAACCTATCATTAAATATATTCATCATAACAAAGGTGTCTTAAAGAAAAAGGTTCATTACAAAAAGGAAATAATATTATACATAAAAAGTATCTGAAACGGGAGACAAATCTCCCGTATAAGTACAGAAATAAAAGAGTGTATAATAATATACAATCCTAAGAACCGAATATAGGTCCAAGGTAAATACTTCGCTCGCTAGCTCGTCAATGTACCCATGTATGCATCACAAACCTGCCAACCGCATTAAATATCGATAAACACGGAAGACCAGTCAGTGGGGAGTAACTCCGAGTTCTCCCAGCACGAAATGTCGAGTTTAATAAAACATGAATAACATAAAAGAGATGTATATGGAAAATACAAAACCTTAACATATACGATATGCTTTTCATGTTATGAACAAATAACTAACATATAACCTAGCATATGAAAGCTATCATGTGAATCCGTTAACAATCTATAACACGAGGTAGGGAAGTTGGTATGCTGGCTCAGAGATTACATTTAAAACATGGCCCTGATACACTCAAACCCTAATCATACTAACTATCATGTGAATCAGTTAACAACTGGTAATCCAAACTCTATCAACCTTAGCCGGCTTGCATCTCACCTTCTAAGATTCATAGAATCATCAAACATGAAAGACCAATACTTCTACAAACAGGCATAAGTTCTTAGCACGGCCGATAGTCGACTGTAACTCGAGTCTATACCACGAGGTAGGATATACTTATATATTTAGGCTCAGCGGTTACCCTAATAACATGGCCAAAATACAAAGCACACATCTAGGCTCCGCGGTTACCTTTAAAACATGGCCCAGATCCAAAGCACATATCTTAGCTCAGAGGTTACCCTAATAACATGGCCAAGATACAACTCTACCCTAATTCTAGACTGCGCAGACCCAGAGAAATGCGGAAAAACATCGCACCCAAGACTCATGATACAACCTCATGAGTACCCTAAGGAGATCCACCAAAGGGTTGGCTAGTACTTAAGCTGGCTCCAATCCCCAAAGTGGAAGCAATGGCAGCCATGCCCCAACTTGGAGATCCACCAAGCCGGGACACAAAAGCTATCAAGCAGTGAACTATATACTCGTTAAAGATAGTAAGGCCTATCAATGTCATGGTCCAAGCTACTCATTTAGAATTAGAATGGTCAAGACGCCATATACTCAGAATTCTCTATGGGTACTTAGTCAACACGACACCAACCATATAATCAAACAGTCACGGGAAAACTTCCTATCATGTGACTAATTGCACATAAATCATATTCAAATATCATATCGCCTCATATCTACTAAGGCTCATTCATTCATTCATTAAATAAAAACCTTACCTGAAGACAAATCCCCGACCCGAGTCCCGCGACGGGTCATCAGTCAAAACGGGGCTGACTAGATCTTAGTTTGACCAAACCCGTTTGATCAAACCGGCTAGAACAGAGTCTTAGCCATCGAGGCTTGAACATAAGAATATCACATTCATTTCATGCTATTTCATTCAATTTCTAACATGTGAATTATTAATTCATACGAAAACCCGCTTGACTTACATGATATCAAATTAAACTAAAATCTCGTATTATAATTTATAACATGTGAGAAATAATAATATAATGAAAAGCTTTTAATTAAATAATTTACTTATTAAAATTTCCCACTTTCTAAATATTACAAAACACGATAAAATAACAATACTAAAAAACCGTCACAAGTCCAAGGGGACCCACGGTTCATTTTGGACCGGTTTTGGTTATCTTTTCTAAAAACCGTTTCTTAATATTTCCCGCATGCTTAACATATTTAAAACCCGTCAAAACAACAACAAAGCAATCAAGTATCGACAAAAACCCAAAGGACAAATCCCGGACCAATCCAGACCGGCCTGGACCGGGCCTGAACCGGCCTGAACCAGCCTGGTTTGGGCTGGTTTGGGCTGGTTTTTCCAGCCACCATACACGGTTCCAACAACAACAAACACCAAATTATTTCCAACTATTT
>JAIUZE010073529.1:0-31413 GCA_022085475.1 Heliosperma pusillum | reverse complement strand
TAATTATGATCTTAATTTGATTTATTGTAAAATGAAAATGTTGTTAGTGAGTAATGGGGGGATTGGGCCGTGTGTTTATAGAGAAAATAATGAGTCGGGTTTTGAAATTGTTGTTACGGAATTGACTCGGATTTTATAATTATATTACGGTAATTGATTAAATATAATTAGAGATTAAGTTAATTAAACTAAATATCAAGATATTATGTTATTATAATGAAAAGAAAGGAAAACATCAAGGCCTAAGAGAGGGGAAAGAGCCGTGAGAAATGAGAGGAATCGGATCTGTTTTTCGAGCGATTTGCGTAATTTCAGTTGACGGATCGATAAAGTAATAAATATCTAAGATATTATTATTAGATTAATCAAAATAATGAAAATATCCCCAAAAGTGAGTGGAAAAGGATGACATGGGCGTGTGACTCATGCCAAAGTCGGGTTTCGGGTTTGTTTCGGGATTTACGATGACTCGGGAATAGTTAAATGATGCTCGGGTTTAAACCGTAAAACCTTGTTAACATTCCGAATAAATTCAAAATAATTATATTAAATTATGATAAATCTTAATAAATCTAAATAAAAATAAATCAAAAAATATTATTTTTTTAAATAAAATTTCGGTCTTCAAACTTATGAGGCGAGTCGGGAAAAAGTCAACGGAAGTCAAAGTTGACTGAAAAGTCGAGAAAAGTCGAAGATGACTTAAAAGTCAAGAAAAGTTTATGAAGACTTAAAAGTCAAGAAAAGTCAATGACGACTTTAAAAAGTCAAGAAAAGTCAAAGACGACTTAAAAGTCAAGAAAAGTCAAAGATGACTAAAAACGGGATTTTCATGAAATCTCTCAGAAATTCCAAATACGAACTCGGAATTTTAAAATACGACTCGAAACAATAAATTCTATTTTTAAAACTTAACCTTGTTGGAAAGTATCCTTAAGAAATTTTACTAGAAAAATTGGGTACTTTTCGGGTTGTTACAGGGAAACCCTACCTAAAGCAAATCCGATAATATGCAATCACAATCAAAATCCTTCTTTTATAAAGTCTCCTCCAATGCAATTAACACAGAAGCGATAGATCGGATCCGGCACGGAAATATTAAGGATGTTCTTGAGGAGTTAGAGAGGGTTTATTTAGAGAGAAAATAGGGTTTTACTGTGAAACGTAATTGTGATTATGAATCTTAACTCCTCTTATAAATCCTTGACCAACCGTCTGAAAAATCATCAAAACCCATCGTACTCGATCGAGTACAACATGTACTCGGTCGAGTACAACTAACTAGGCCGAGTGCCAATATCACTCGGCCGAGTACGCGAGATCAGAACAACGTTCTAGACATCAGCCAATTCCAGTCGGTCGAGTAGCCTCTACTCGTTAGTAAGCCCTACCCGGTCGAGCCCCCAACACATAGAAATACGGAGTATTACATCAATGTTATAGTACCTCTTACTATAACCATCACTCAACCACATTAAAGTTATAGTAAACCCAACTATAACCTTAGTTAAGCTTGTCAGGCTATAGTATCATCAACTATAACCTTCACTTAATTCCAGCGGCAAAGTTATAGTACTTCTAGCTATAACATTCACTGAACTCTAGTGAAGTATTCCCCAATAGGTCACAACAGTTTTAGAAACAAACACGAGGTCACTATAATCGTACATTAATACATATCAACACAAATTAACAATCCAATCTTCTCAATAACACATCATCATCTCCAAAAATTAGGTAACCAAAATGGGTCTTATCACTACAAGTCTAGTAAGTTTGATATGTAATATTTGTTATTATTGGATTTTGAAGATTGTGTTTGGTTGCTTTCATGTGAGTTTGTTTTTGGAAGTATTGGTGTTGGAATGAATGATTTAGTGTTTGGTTTTATTAGTATGTGTGTGTGTGCGAACTTCGGGGATGGAATTATTTTTCAGGAGGGAAGATCTTAATACTGGAGTAGGATAAATCGATCGAGTTTGATAAGTGCCCAACCGAGTGAGATTGTTACTCGGTGGAGTTTAGGGAAACTGGGTCGAGTGTGGTGCCACTCGTTTGAGTGTGGAGTTACTCAATCGAGTGGACCGATGTTTTGGTGTTTGTGGAAAACCCTGAAAGTGTTTACTCAATCGAGTTAGTTATTCGATAGAGTTTTGTCAGTCGGTCGAGTGAGAGGTCACTCGACCGAGTAAGATCAGTTACTCAATAGAGTCTTATTTATTTTTAACCTTTCGTTCTTCTTATTAGTAAAATAAAACATCTCTCATCACTCCTTAAGCTTGCCTTGGAATTGTTGAGCAGATTACTCTTCTAGATTCTTCTTTGATTCTTTCAACTATTAAGTCATCATAATCTCTCATATTTGATTAACTCTCATCATCATACGTTAGGTTTTAAGTAGTTAGCATAATTATGTTAAATAGATTGGTTCTCGAGTTCAGACTAATAATCTTAAAAAGTTTATTTATATTGATTAGGTTGAATTATGTTGATGATATTGAGTTAGTTGATGTTACTATAGTAGAATTTTGGCTAAATTTGATAGAGATAGTAGAATTGATGATAATTAGCATAATAATTAGGGCAAAATGATATAGATTATAGATTATTGTTTGCTAGTATAGAAATTGAGGGAAAAACTAATATAAACTATAGTTATTGATTAATTAGTGTAAGAATTGGGGGAGTTAGTAGTAATTTGTATTATTGTAATATTGTAGGTGGAGACTTCGTAGAGGATGACTTCTAACTTCTTGATGAGCTTTGCTAGTGAAATTGTTATTTGATAAGATAGAATTTTTCTACTTGATTTATGTGTATCTGATTGATTGATGTGTATTGTGATATGATTGTGGCATGTTAATTGGAGTTTGGGTGTGATGATGTGATTGTGATATTGTTGGCGTTCGAAGGTGGTTATGATATGGAGCGGTTGCGGGAAATCACCTCCGACCATAATCTCTATGGTCCGTAGGTTGCTCCTCTGGGTTCCTGCCATGGAGTAGATAGTAGCACGTGGTGATGACCTTGGTCTGGGGTTGAACTGTTGTGGTAGGGCTTATTCTGTCTACCGCATGCCTTGGACACGACAGTGTGCTTGTTTATGCCACCATGATTGGTGATTCAATGCCCTACTTGATAATGCTATTATGTTTTCATATAATGTTTATTATGTGCGTGTAAACTGGCCGTTGTATGTTTTATATAAGTTCAATGAAATTATTAAGAAAACAAGTAAAAGAGTTCGATTTTGCTTTGATTCACACACACAAGTTTGCTTCTGTTATAAGCTGAAATCATGCTTAAGTATTGTAACAAGATAGACCCTTATCAAAGCACTAAGCCAATGATATAGGGGTTGTCACTTAATTCCAGCACTCGGCAAAGAATTAAAACACTAAAATCCCAGCTCTAAGCAAAAGATTTGATGCAGGAGCATTACTCGACAATGGAAAGGAGGTCCTCATTAGCCATAACGCAGCTCACATCGTAAGTGGTTTCAAGTTTGGCTCGAGTTTTGTGACGATGTTGAAATGGGACATTGGGGAAGAAGCTACTGGTCATGTTGATGTTGTTTTGTTGTCCGTGTAGGTGTCTTGAGAGTCGTGCAAGCCTAGTCCATCAGCTCACACATCTTTTTCAATCTTCCCCTTTTGGCAAAACAAGCTCTATTGGACTTAAAGGCTCTTTTGATTCCTCCCTTTTTGTGCTATCTCAGAAAATGCAGCTGGTCCAACTCTTTTATCAATAAATCAAGAGCTAGGAGGATTGTCTAGTACCTAGGCTTATGTTTAGACCTTAATGTTTCAGATTGTGTAAGATAAAGTAGGTGCTTTTGTATGTGCTTTGGTCTATATAAACCAAAGCAACCCATGTAAACAAATCAGTTTATGAATCCAAAACTCTGAGAGTTTACATTATTGTGAGCTTGCTTCTTTGTTCTTGTGAGACCAAAGAAATAAGACAGCCTTGCGAGGTTGCCTTCGAGTGTTTCAAGCTCGTACCTTGCGAGGCGGAGAGCGAGATTCATCCATTTCTATCTTTAATTTCAGTTCTTATTATTACAAAAATACTACAACAAAACAGTATAATTTCGTTGCAAATATTTAACTTGTCATTACAGTACTAGAACGAACAGTTCGTTGAACTGTTCAGTCTAAATCGACTAAGTTCTACATCAAGTGGTTATCAGAGCAAGGTTTTCGATTTATTCTCTAATAAATCAGTCTTGGGAAGTCATAGCCATGGAATGTGAATCCGGGAGCAGTGAGGATACATCAAAGCCATGGTTTTAAGATGTGAATGGACTTAAAGCGGAGATTGGGCAAATTTCCTACGTGTTGAAGAGCATAGCTCGACATACCTGAGGTTGCAAAGGAACAATAGAAAGAGCAAGAATGACGATGATGGAGGTTTTAAGCTCGACATACCTGAGTTTAATGGGGATCTAGAAGCTGAAAAGTTTCTAGATTGGGTTCGTCAAGTAGAAAGGATTTTCGAGTATAAAGACTACGACGAACATAAGAAGTTCAAGATTGCTACTCTGAAATTAACCAAATACGCTTCCTTATGGTACGAAAACTTGAAGAAACTAAGGAAGCGAGACAAGAAAAGCAAGATTAAAACTTGGGAGAAATTAAAGAAGCATCTTATGAAGAGGTTTCTTCCTAGAGACTATGAGCAAGATCAGTACCTAAAATTGACATCTTTAGCTCAAGAAGGTTCGAGTGTGGCTGATTATGTGAAGGAGTTCGAAAAGTTGAGCATAGTTTGTGACTTGGAGGAGAAAGAGGAACTGAGGACAGCCCGTTTCATACGAGGCCTCAATCCTACCCTTCAACAACGAGTAGAAATCCAGAATTATGAGGGCTTTGACGATGTTTGTCGATTGGCTCTTAAATTCGAAAAGCAAGACAAGGGCAGGAGGGCATTTGGCCGTGACTATGCAAAGGGTTCGAGTGCTTATTCGAAACATACAGTCACAATACCGAGCAACAAGGAGACACAGAAGGAGGATCCGAAAGACAAAGGCAAGGGGCCAATGGTCGAGACCAAGGATGTGAGGTTGAGACTGTAACACCCGGAAATGTACCCTATTTTTCTAGTAGAAATATTTTACGAAATCTTTTCAGCGAATTTAAGTTTTAAATTAGCTTTTTATGTTTCGAGTCAAATTTAGAATTTCCGAGTTCGTATTTGGAATTTCCGCAAGATTCCATGTGAAACTCGTTTTAAGGCGTCTTTGACTTTTCTTGACTTTTGAGTCGTCTTTGACTTTTCTTGACTTTTGAGTCGTCTTTGACTTTTCTTGACTTTTGAGTCGTCTTTGACTTTTCTTGACTTTTGAGTCGTCTTTGACTTTTCGTGACTTTTGAGTCGTCTTTGACTTTTCTTGACTTTTAAGCCGCCTTTGACTTTCGTTGACTTTCCGACTCACCCTTTACTTAAACTCCCTCATAACCTATTTTTCCCTCACAACTCAACATCTCCTTCTTCCTCATCAAACCACCAAAACCTAAAACCCTCTTTGATCCGATCTTATAATCATCATACCGCATTCGTTCTTTGACGGAAATCACGTAAGTTCGTCTTATTCTTCCCCTCTTAGCTTCCTCTATCCGTATTAGTAATAAAATTACCGTCTTTCTCGCTTTTTAAATTATCCGTCTTTCTTAAGGTGGACGATATTCCTCTTTTATTATCTAATTGTTTGTAGGTGGAGACTAGGAAAGCTTAGTAACCGTTTAAAGACGCGTAAAGGTAACGGTGAAGGGTTACTCGATATCATTTACGTGTTTTGCATGCTTTATATGTTAGAAATCGTATTTAGAATACGATTAGGAGCTTAGGAATCATGTTATAATTTATGATTGTTGTTATTTGATGATTTTTGATGATGAATATTGATTGTTGTTAGTTGATAGAAGTAAATTATGAAAATTGGAAATGATAGAAATGGTGTTGTTGTTCTCGGGTGGACTCGTGCAAATTCACAGCACCGACCCTTTTTTGTAGAATGATCATATCTCCTTCGTTACTTGCTTGTTTTGGGCTTGTGACCATTCGTTGGAACCGTAAGAGGATAAGCTATCACCTCGACTTGGAATTTCTGCATTCCCATATCTAGAACTATAGTTATGACAGTTTGAAGTGAACCCTTGTTTAAGTTAGTTTCCAAACTTGTTGTTTTGGAGAGTTATCTATGTTTCTTATTTATTATGCTTCTTAAACTTGGTCTAATGATTGGGTATCATGTATTGATTCATGTTTTTGGATATATGATATTCTATTCGCTTGTATCACATGTTTCGTGACGGTTTTCGATATATCCCTCTTTTGAGTCGGTTTTACATATGTTATGAATTGATCACTAATGATTTTGTGCTATGAACTCTCATTTCCCGGCTACACCTTATACTCGTTAGACTGGAATGTCGGAGCGATGGGGTGTATCCTTGATGCTTGTATGCATGTTTATTGGGGATATGACGACGTTGTTAGGAGGCGAACGCAATGCGTTGGTCGACCCGACCGTCAAATGTTGTATACTTGCGAGGTGGTGTTATTGCATGTAGCGTACTAGCTTGCCTTTTGACTATAGATCTCTTTCCGCCTCTTTCGTGAATTGATCTACCGAATTTGGGGTACTCGGCATATATATTGTAAGTCCGTGTCTTGGATGTGGAACGTCTTACCACATGTCGAATCGGAAAACGTCTTATTCCGAGAGTCTGGCCAGGTTTAGACTAGGACCGTATTATTATCGTCGTCCTACCGAGAGGATTAGAGTCTTGTGTGTACGAAACGTCTTATCGTACATGGTTCCGGGAAACGTCTTATCCCGTGAACTTGTTTGTCTGGGTCATGAGTATACGAAATGTCTTATCGTATACGGTTCAGGGAAACGTCTTATCCTGTGGACTTCCATTGACTTGTCTTGCTATTGTACATGATGCTAGTGCGTGTCATTAACCGTGAGAGATTGTGTTGTCATATTCGTATGATTTGATGGCCGTTTGTAAGTTGAAATATTACGTGAACATTGAGTTGGACTCTTGCATGAATTAGTTGATTGACGTGGTTTATATGTCGCGTTTCTATCTTATCAAGTATATGCCGCTAACGGTGAGATGTAAGCCCTAGTGAGTATATAGTTGACTAAGAGTGTCTTTCCCGAGTCTTGAATAACATGATGGTTTTGGATTTGATTTCCACATGATCTTATCATTATCTATAGAATTGCATATCTATTGTTATCGTCACTCACATGGATATCTATATATATGCATGATTTTACTTTTGTATCTCCTTATATGTACGTTAAAGGTGATATGGCTGGGAGAACCCGGAGTTACTCCCCACTGACTGTGGCGTTCATGTTTTTCATGAATGAACAGGTTGCTGGCAATGGATGGCTTTTTGCTTTGACTATTTTGGGGTTCGGGTGTGAGCTAGCGGGCGTTGTCCCTGGAAGTTTTCACCTCTAGGCGATATTAGCTAGTTTTGCTAAACACTTGTTCTTTGCTAACATTTTAAGAGACCCCGTCTCTTTGTTGTATTTCCGCATTTAGTTTGTAATATTATGGCACTCCTCGTATTTTCTATCTTGCATGTATAAAAGTTTTTAAAACTTCATATTTCCGCATATTATTTCACATGCTTGTATGTTTTATATTTCCGCATTTGCGAGGGTTGTCACAGTTGGTATCAGAGCTTTATCGCTCCCGACGCACACACGTGAACCCTAAACTTAAACTACTTGCCCTTGAAATAATAAATGAGAGATGGGTAGACTTAAGGACCTAAGGTGGTAGTCTTTGGTGTACTTGATGTTTGTTAGGTTCTAACTTGTTTGTTGATTGTTTTGAGTGATGTTATGTTTGTTTGTATCTACCGTCTTAAGGTGGATCATTGTGTTACCTAGAAGAAGTATACTCTACCGGAGATTTGAAGATTTACTAGCCTAATTGAATTGTACTTCTTCCTCATCTTTGAATTCTCTCGTCCTTATTGTATTATGCTCTCTTCCTTATATCTAGGTGCTTCTTTCTTTTCCAACTTGTTTGCCTCTTGGAAAATTACTCTTGTTACCTTCCTCTTCTTTATCAATTTGTACCATTAACTTCCTTATGTGACCTTTTGTGGTCACCCTACCCTTTTTGTTTGTGGCATATTGTTCTTGATCGGAAGAATTTTAGACTTTGTGGAATATTGGTGTTTGTTCAAAATGAATTTGTGATTTGAGGAAAATGGTATAGACCTAATTTCACCCTATGGTGGTGAGAGTTGGTATCCTTAAGAAAAGGTAGTAAGATAAGTTTGATGATTTTAATGCTTGATGCTTGTCATGACTAATGTGTGGATAGTTCATGATATTTGAAGGTGTAAGGTTGAATGAGTGGGCTAAGACTTCTTAACCCATTAGCGATTTATTCTTTTGAATTTAGGAGTTTGAATGATGCCTTGAGTTGTAAAATGCTTTTGAGACTAAGTGACTTCTTGTGGATTCTAGTTGGTGTGTTTGTGAGTATAGGCTTGGTGGAAAAGCTTTTGGCTATAGTTCTTGGATTTAAATATATGATCTTACCTTATGGTATCGGAGACTCGTTTGAAGTAGTAAGGTTTCGTTGTAAGTTGAACCATATTACTTGAGGATTATAGATATGAGCGAGATTCGATGATGTGATCTATGATGAAAATACCTTGGGACGTTAATGATGATGTTTGACTTGAGGTTGTACTTTGTTAATAATGAACTCGTGGGCTATATGATGTTGATAATGACGTTTTGTTCAGTGTTCTACCTTGTGGCCGTAGGAGTTGAAAAGAGATTTTTTATGGAAAATTTCTTATTGGTTCTTCGGTTTTTGAAACCTTTGGGAATGTGTCAAATTATGGAGTTGAGAGAATGTTATTATGCTTGAGTTGCAATTCCGCAATTGGGAATCCGTGTTATATGAAGGGGCGGATGAATTGGGTTGTAATCGATTTGTTAAATCTAGGTGTACCTTACTTTGATGATTGTGGTACGATGGTCCCTTGTAAGAGACCTTTGTTTGGGATGAGTTGCTTTACTATCACCCTAAGTCTGAAAGGAGAAATTTTGTGGATTACGCCTTAAACCCTTACTCGTGCCATCATTCCTTTCCATTTCCATTCTTGAATGTTTTTGTCAAGATTGATCTTTAAGGAATTTTAAGCTCGTACTTTCTTTCTTACTCAGATATCTTCATAACTCTACTATCTGCTTTGTCTCTTCCTCAACCTCGTTTTCTTTTCTCGCCTTCGTCTTTTAATTCCTTCTTATCGTAGTCTTTAATGATGCTTCCTAAGATTCCTTGTATCATGTTCTTTTATCCCTACTCTTTTGAGAGGTAGTTTTCTTATTAGCTATCGTAAGGGTTAGTAAATGTGTTTGAAGGAGTTTCGAATATGTTACCTAACCGTCCTTTTAAACTAGTTTCATGTTTAGATGATTATAAGGATTTGAGGATAGCTTAGGATGAAACTCTCCTAGTGGTTTTAGACTATGAAAGCTTAATGTTGCAATATCGTTTTGAGGATCGAAATAAGCATAATGATAGTTGGTAGTTGTGGTTAAGAATTGTAGTGATTCTTTAAGTGTTACTTGGCAAATTGTGGTCTTTAAATGTTGGACCCTAATGGGAATAAATACTTTGTGGAATTTGGAGTGGATGACACAACTTGAGGAATATTGTCATAAGCGAAAACCGTTGTATTGGGAGTTTGAAAGAACTAAATAAATTGATGAACGGTCGCATTGCTCTATGAATGGCAAAAGTTAAGTGAAATGAGATTGTGAGACTAATCTCTTTTGAGGTTTTGTGATTCAACTTTTGAGGAGGAGAAGGTTCATTGTTAATAATCTAAGATAGAGAGTTTTGGAATAAATTGGATTAAAGGATTTCATGGTAAGTCTTTTACTTTGTGGTTGTTAGCGATCATGTTTCCCTAGATAAATATTTTGTTGGTGGTTTATAGTAAGAGTTTTGATGAAACTAAGAAGATTAGAGTATGTAATGAATCTTTCATGTGGATTGTTAGTGGTGGAATCTACCGTGCAGATGGACCTCAGTAGATTCTAATTGGATTCGAATAATTGGGATTTGTTACTCGAAGTTTCGTGATTATGGAATATTTTTTTGTAGGAAATCTGATGATTTAAAATGATGAGTTGCAAAGTGGGTAAATTGCATTCTCTTGAGGATTTGGTTTATTAGTAGAGTTAGTACTATCGAATTCTTGTAGATCTTCCTGCCGACTTCATCGTGATTCTCCATATCCCTAAGAGTTCGATTTGTTTCGTTTTTGCGTGTTTTGTATATATTTTGTTATCGTGATTTGTGAACTTTAAGTGCGAGTCGCTCTATGTACGTGTAATGTTTTGTTATTTGATTTTATCTTTGATAAAACTTTCAAATTTCCATATTATATTTCTAATTTAACGTTTCAAAGAAGTCTAAAGATGGTTTGTGTACCCTCTTTTTGGAGAAAATGGATTTCCTTTGCTTTTATATTTGGATTTTGCGTTTGGTTGGATGTTTGCACTTGTTATTGGAGACGCGTCTGATAACTAGTCCTGCACTTACTAACGTTGTTTTGAATTTCGATTTCACTATTTCGACTTTGCTTTTTGGATAATTAGAGTTCTCGTTCGCGACGAGCATTCTTGAGATCCGTAAGTAAAGTTTCACACTTATGAAAAATTTCCTTAAACCGTTTCGAGAAGAACATCATTTCATAAATGTTTTCCCTTGCAAAAGCTTTCGTGTTGATTTTGTAAACCGATTCTTGTCTTTGATACTTTTATTTTCTACTCTCAAGTTTCGAGGACGAAACTTTTTAAAAGATGGGGTGATTGTAACACCCGGAAATGTACCCTATTTTTCTAGTAGAAATATTTTACGAAATCTTTTCAGCGAATTTAGTTTTAAATTAGCTTTTTATGTTTCGAGTCGAATTTAGAATTTCCGAGTTCGTATTTGGAATTTCCGCAAGATTCCATGTGAAACTCGTTTTAAGGCGTCTTTGACTTTTCTTGACTTTTGAGTCGTCTTTGACTTTTCTTGACTTTTGAGTCGTCTTTGACTTTTCTTGACTTTTGAGTCGTCTTTGACTTTTCGTGACTTTTGAGTCGTCTTTGACTTTTCGTGACTTTTGGGTCGTCTTTGACTTTTCTTGACTTTTAAGCCGCCTTTGACTTTCGTTGACTTTCCGACTCACCCTTACTTATACTCCCTCATAACCTATTTTTCCCTCACAACTCAACATCTCCTTCTTCCTCATCAAACCACCAAAACCCAAAACCCTCTTTGATCCGATCTTAGAATCATCATACCGCATTCGTTCTTTGACGGAATTCACGTAAGTTCGTCTTATTCTTCCCCTCTTAGCTTCCTCTATCCGTATTGGTAATAAAATTACCGTCTTTCTCGCTTTTTAAATTATCCGTCTTTCTCAAGGTGGATGATATTCCTTTTTTATTATCTAATTGTTTGTAGGTGGAGACTAGGAAAGCTTAGTAACCGTTTAAAGACGCGTAAAGGTAACGGTGAAGGGTTACTCGGTATCATTTACGTGTTTTGCATGCTTTATATGTTAGAAATCGTATTTAGAATACGATTAGGAGCTTAGGAATCATGTTATGATTTATGATTGTTGTTATTTGATGATTTTTAATGATGAATATTGATTGTTGTTAGTTGATAGAAGTAAATTATGAAAATTGGAAATGATGGAAATGGGTTGTTGTTCTCGGGTGGACTCGTGCAAATTCACAGCACCGACCCTTTTTGGTAGAATGCTCATATCTCCTTCGTTACTTGCGTGTTTTGGGCTTGTGACCACTCGTTGGAACCGTAAGAGGATAAGCTATCACCTCAACTTTAGAATTATGCTTCCATATCTAGAACTCTAGTTATGACAGTTTGAAGTGAACCCTTGTTTAAGTTAGTTTCCAAACTTGTTGTTTTGGAGAGTTATCTATGTTTCTTATTTATTATGCTTCTTAAACTTGGTCTAATGCTTGGGTATCATGTATTGATTCATGTTTTGGATTTATGATATCTTATTCGCTTGTATCACATGCTTCGTGACGGTTTTCGATATATCCCTCTTTTGAGTCGGTTTTTACATATGTTATGAATTGAGCACTAATGATTTTGTGCTATGAACTCTCATTTCCCGGCTACACCTTATACTCGTTAGACTGGAATGTCGGAGCGATGGGGTGTATCCTTGATGCTCGTATGCATGTTTAGTGGGGATATGACGACGTTGTTAGGAGGCGAACGCAATGCGTTGGTCGACCCGACCGTCAAATGTTGTATACTTGCGAGGTGGTGTCATTGCATGTAGCGTACTAGCTTGACTTTTGACTATAGATCTCTTTCCGCCTCTTTCGTGAATTGATCTACCGAATTTGGGGTACTCGGCATATATATTGTAAGTCCGTGTCTTGGATGTGGAACGTCTTACCACATGTCGAATCGGAAAACGTCTTATTCCGAGAGTCTGGCCAGGTTTAGACTAGGACCGTATTATTATCGTCGTCCTACCGAGAGGATTAGAGTCTTGTGTGTACGAAACGTCTTATCGTACATGGTTCCGAGAAACGTCTTATCCCGTGAACTTGTTTGTCTGGGTCATGAGTATACGAAATGTCTTATCGTATACGGTTCAGGGAAACGTCTTATCCTGTGGACTTCCATTGACTTGTCTTGCTATTGTACATGATGCTAGTGCGTGTCATTAACCGTGAGAGATTGTGTTGTCATATTCGTATGATTTGATGGCCGTTTGTAAGTTGAAATATTACGTGAACATTGAGTTGGACTCTTGCATGAATTAGTTGATTGACGTGGTTTATATGTCGCGTTTCTATCTTATCAAGTATATGCCGCTAACGGTGAGATGTAAGCCCTAGTGAGTATATAGTTGACTAAGAGTGTCTTTCCCGAGTCTTGAATAACATGATGGTTTTGGATTTGATTTCCACATGATCTTATCATTATCTATAGAATTGCATATCTATTGTTATCGTCACTCACATGGATATCTATATATATGCATGATTTTACTTTTGTATCTCCTTATATGTACGTTAAAGGTGATATGGCTGGGAGAACCCGGAGTTACTCCCCACTGACTGTGGCGTTCATGTTTTTCATGAATGAACAGGTTGCTGGCAATGGATGGCTTTTTGCTTTGACTATTTTGGGGTTCGGGTGTGAGCTAGCGGGCGTTGTCCCTGGAAGTTTTCACCTCTAGGCGATATTAGCTAGTTTTGCTAAACACTTGTTCTTTGCTAACATTTTAAGAGACCCCGTCTCTTTGTTGTATTTCCGCATTTAGTTTGTAATATTTTGACACACCTCGTGTTATATATATCTTGCAGGTTTAAAGGTTTTTAAAATACCGTATTTCCGCATATTATTTCACATGCTTGTATGTTTTATATTTCCGCATTCGCGAGGGTTGTCACAGAGACGGTGTTTCAAATGCCAAGGATATGGGCACATTGCCAATGAGTGTCCACAAAAGCGAGCTCTAACGATTACTGAGTTGAGTGACTTGATTCCAAATTTCGTATTTCCAGCCCTTGAACCGAGTTCAGTTTCACAAGAAGAGGATGATAGTGATGAAGAAGTACATATTGTGGATCCTTATAGTGATGAAGAGAAGGAGGTGTTGGTGATTCGGAGCCTACACACCGAGGCTGCCCACGTTGAGGAGGAGCAAAGGGAGCGATTGTTTCACTCCCGTTGCAAGGTAAACAATCAACTCTGCAATCTTATTGTTGATAGCGGCTCTTGCACTAATGTCGTATCTAGGGAGCTTGTTGATAATCTGAAATTACCTACTAATAGTCACCCTAAACCATATAAATTGCATTGGCTTGATGGGAATAATGGGATATTTGTTAAGAAACAGGCCTTAGTTTCTTTGAAATTAGGACCCTATGAAGATGAAATAGTATGTGATGTAATCCCGATGAATGCTTGTCATGTATTGTTGGGGAGGCCATGGCAATTTGATCGAAGGGTTGAACACGATGGTCAGAGTAATGTTTATGTTGTGTCCAAAGGGAAGGCTAAATATCATCTTAAACCCTTATCACCGAGTAAACAAAAGAAACTCGTCCCTACGGACAACCTGTTGTTGGAGGCAAGTGAGGCCGAGGGAGTTGTGATGAGAGGGGAACCGACATACTTGCTGGTTGTGCGTGAAGTGGGGTGTGAACAAAGCAACACGAGACTTGTTCAAGAGTTGTTAGAGGAGTTTAGGGATGTGTTTCCCGATGAGCTACCTGTTGGGTTACCACCAAACAGGGGGATTGAGCACAGGATCGATTTAGTTCCAGGTGCGGCATTACCCAACAAACCAGCCTATAGGTGTAATCCCGAGGAAGCTAAAGAGTTGCAAAGGCAAGTACAAGAGTTGATAGACCGAGGGTATGTAAAGGAGAGTTTGAGTCCATGTGCGGTACCAGCTCTATTAGTACCGAAAAAGGAGGGGACTTGGCGAATGTGCATTGATAGTAGAGCGGTGAATAATATTACCATCAAATATCGCTTTCCTATGCCTAGACTTGACGATATGCTCGATGAACTTTCTGGTTCGTTCGTGTTCTCAAAGCTGGATTTAAGGAGTGGTTATCATCAAATGAGAATTCGAGAGGGAGATGAGTGGAAGACCGCATTCAAAACGAAGCAAGGGTTGTATGAATGGCTCGTAATGCCGTTTGGGCTGTGTAACGCACCTAGTTCGTTTATGAGGCTAATGAATGAAGTGTTGAGGCCTTTCCTTAACAAATTTGTGGTCGTATATCTCGATGATATTCTGATTTATAGCAAGAATGAAGAGGAACACAAGCAGCATCTCAGGTTAGTGTTCGAAGTAATGAGAAAACAGAAACTATTTGGCAAGCTTGAAAAGTGTATGTTCATGGTACCGAGTGTGGTGTTTCTTGGGTATATTGTTAGTAAAGATGGTGTGAGTATGGATCCGTCTAAAGTCGATGCAATTCAGGCCTGGCCAGTACCTAAATCAACAACCGAGGTTCGAAGTTTCCATGGGTTAGCATCCTTCTATAAGCAATTCATTCAAGGGTTTAGTTCGATCATGGCCCCAATTACAGAACTAACCAAGAAAGGGGAGTTTGTGTGGACTCCTAGTGCCCAAAAGGCATTCGAAGAAGTGAAGTGTAAGTTGTGCTCCGGACCTGTTTTGGCGCTCCCAAACTTCGACAAACTGTTTGAAGTCGAATGCGATGCAAGTGGTGTGGGTATTGGTGCTGTATTGGTCCAAGAGAAGCGGCCCATTGCGTACTTCAGCGAGAAATTAGGTGGTGCGAGATTGAACTATTCGACATATGACAAAGAGTTCTATGCCATTGTGAGGGCATTGGAGCATTGGAGTCATTACTTACGCCCAAAACCATTCGTGTTACATTCCGATCACGAAGCCCTTAAACATATTCACGGGCAACAGAAATTGAATCCGAGACATGCCAAATGGGTCGAGTTCTTGCAATCATTTACATTCTCATCAAAGTATAAAACGGGGAGTTCAAATATTGTAGCTGATGCACTTTCTCGGAGGCATTGCTTGTTGATTGAGCTTGATGCGAGATTGTTGGGATTCGAACACATTAAGGAGTTGTACCAGTCTGATCCATCATTTGCTAAAGAAATACTTGAGCCTACTGGAGTTTATACCTTGCAAGATGGGTTTTTATTCAAGGGAAATCGACTTTGCATTCCCCAAAGTTCGATTCAAGAGCTGTTAATTCGTGAAGCTCATGGAGGAGCGATAGCTGGTCATTTCGGTTCTAACAAGACTTACGCAATTGTAAGTGAGCATTTTTATTGGCCAAAGATGATTAAAGATGTTCAAGAAATCGTGGCTAAGTGTGTTGTGTGTCAAAAGGCGAAGAGTTCATTTTCTAAGGGGTTGTATACGCCATTACCAGTCCCGAAACAGCCTTGGAGCGAAGTGAGTATGGATTTTATACTCGGGTTACCTAGAACTCAGCGTGGTAAAGACTCGATAATGGTTGTTGTTGATCGGTTTTCAAAGATGGCTCATTTGTCATTCCTTGTCACAAGACCGATGATGCCACGAATGTTGCTGATTTGTACTATAAGGAAGTGGTTCGTTTACATGGGATACCTCTTACCATTGTATCGGATCGAGATGTGAAGTTCCTTAGTTATTTTTGGAAGACCTTATGGCGTTTGATGGGGACGAAGCTGCTATTTAGTACTTCCCACCATCCTCAAACCGATGGGCAGACCGAAGTAACAAATCGCACCCTTGGAAGTTTGTTGAGGGGACTAGTTAGCAAGACCACGAAGGATTGGGATGTTAAACTTGCACATGCCGAGTTTGCTTACAATCGAACTCCATCTGTTACTACTGGTCGAGCTCCATTCGAAATTGTGTATGGAGTCAATCCATTTCTGCCAATTGACTTGGTTCCGATTCCAAAGAAAGATCTAATGAGTTTTGAAGCAAAAAATAGGCAAACTACATTTCTTCGTACTTGTGAGCAAGTTCGAGCTCAAATTGAGAAGGCAAATGCAAAGTATAAGGAGAATGCAAACAAACATCGCAAGCAGCCCGTGTTCAAAGTAGGAGATCTTGTATGGCTACATTTGAGGAAGGAACGATTTCCTTCTAAGAGGAAGAATAAGCTTATGCCAAGAGCAGATGGTCCGTTTAAAGTCTTGGAATGCTACGGTCCAAATGCTTACAAACTCGAGTTACCAAGTGAATATGGGGGCGTGAGTGCTACATTCAACGTGGGAGACCTATCCCCGTATCAGGATGACGACAATTTGAGGCAAATTTCTCAAAAAGAAGGGGAGAATGATGCAGGAGCATTACTCGACAATGGAAAGGAGGTCCTCATTAGTCATAACGCAGCTCACATCGTAAGTGGTTTCAAGTTTGGCTCGAGTTTTGTGACGATGTTGAAATGGGACATTGGGGAAGAAGCTACTGGTCATGTTGATGTTGTTTTGCTGTCCGTGTAGGTGTCTTGAGAGTCGTGCAAGCCTAGTCCATCAGCTCACACATCTTTTTCAATCTTCCCCTTTTGGAAAAACAAGCTCTATTGGACTTAAAGGCTCTTTTGATTCCTCCCTTTTTGTGCTATCTCAGAAAATGCAGCTGGTCCAACTCTTTTATCAATAAATCAAGAGCTAGGAGGATTGTCTAGTACCTAGGCTTATGTTTAGACCTTAATGTTTCAGATTGTGTAAGATAAAGTAGGTGCTTTTGTATGTGCTTTGGTCTATATAAACCAAAGCAACCCATGTAAACAAATCAGTTTATGAATCCAAAAATCTGAGAGTTTACATTATTGTGAGCTTGCTTCTTTGTTCTTGTGAGACCAAAGAAATAAGACAGCCTTGCGAGGTTGCCTTCGAGTGTTTCAAGCTCGTACCTTGCGAGGCGAAGAGCGAGATTCACCCATTTCTATCTTTAATTTCAGTTCTTATTATTACAAAAATACTACAATAAAACAGTATAATTTCGTTGCAAATATATAACTTGTCATTACAGTACTAGAACGAACAGTTCGTTGAACTGTTCAGTCTAAATCGACTAAGTTCTACATCAAGATTACTCAAGCACACAACCAAATGTTTTAACAGAAACAAGATTTCAGTTTTTGTGTTCAATTCAATCTCCTTTCATTAAGTCATAAGCAAGCCTTATATAAACGTCATGGTTACATCCTACACATCCATTGTCATCTAAGGGCCACAATGGATTACAAAATAAGACAATAGAAACGGCTATAAAGCCTTACACAAACTGAACATAAAGCTGGATGATAAAGTAAGTAAACTAATAAGATAATCTCCCTTGTTGCTTTGCTCTTGCTTTATTGTAGTAAAGGGTAGACTTCAAGCAGTGAATTATGAGCCAAACTAAAGTAGTTAGGATCCCAAAAGACTTTACTAAAGTTCCCCAGAGCTTGCTTGGCCAAAAGAGAAGGACTGACAATGACAGCCCAACTGCTACACCAAAGGTCTCAATCCGGTTAGCTAAACTTGGTCCCTAGGCCAACTTTTGATCCTTGTATTTTCTGAAGAAAAGGTACTGGAAAAAAGTGTTATGGAACCATCATAGAACTCATATTAGCCCTTGGTTCCATGTCCTCATGCATTTAGGGGTCCCTTGGACCTAGTCCAAGTGATGTGGTCTTGCCCAGGTTCACTAGTGTCCTTGTTGCTTGGGTTGCCTTGAACTTCTGTTGCAATCACTAGCGTGGCCCTTTCGACATTTCTGCCGAATGGTGAGTAGATGTTGAGCAGGTGTAATTGATTATATGAATATACCTGGCTTGTTGGCTCGGAACCTTGAAGCGGGATTGGCCATGCTGACTTTTTTAGTGCCCCCATTAGATATTGTAGCAGACTTAAGTGTAGATTGGTAGAATTGGTTTTCGATTGTAAGTTGACTTTGTTACTTTAACAGTTTTTTTAAACAGTGCATTAAACTTGTTTTGAGATTCGAGTTTGATGTATACTATGTCGGGAAACTGAGGTCGTGACACTCCTCCTTGCCCGAGAAGGTCTTGCCTAAAGGCTCACGGGTATGGTAGGGTGTTACAGGGTCTGGGTGGGGAGGGGTCTTGTCGAAAAAAAAAAGAGGAAGGATCGTGCATAGAAGAGGACGGTGGTGTATGGTTGTTGTACATGGTGGTTGGTGGTTGTTTGAGTGAGTAATTTGAGACGATTGAAACAAAATGAAAAATGAGTGCGTAGAGATATGATGAGTTATAATGATTATTTATATTCGTAATTGAGTAAATCATGTGCATAGAGAACATGCCCGAAATAAAATGCATGGGAAAATAAACAAAATTGACAAATTGGTAAAAAAAAAAGTCTGGGGTTGTGGACAAATTGGTAAAAAAAATCTTGTTTGCACAAATTGGTAAAATAGAAATCTTGTTTCGACAAATTGGTAAAAACAATATAATGTTAGGACAAATTGGTAAAAAAAAATGAATTGATGGACAAATACACCACAAAAAGAATCCATCCAAAATTAACATGTACTAGTAATTAAATAACCCGATATTTTAATCGTATATTCTACACTACGACCGTCGTAACGTGCGACAACCATTTATTACTAACTCCCTCTGATTCTTTCGAAATGCCCCATATTTCATTTTGACCTATTCGTTATAATTGCTCATTTCCATCGTGGGTGTATTATTGGAAAATTCACGCGCTATTTATGAGGTTTGATAGTTTACACGAAATACCCAATTTTTTGAACTGTAAAACTTTAAGTGGCCATAAGTCGTGTTTACCAACTCTAAAAATGACGAATTTTTTTCATATCGTTTATCTACCAGAGAACTAAGATTTGGGAAAAAAAAACTCCAATTTTGAACTCATGATCAAGAGATATGGTCACTCAAAGTTTCTTCGACCAAAAAAGCTTTTACATGCAAAAACTCGTAGCCACAGGATCCAAATACGACTTAAGTTTTTTTTCTTTTTAAAAAAATACTCCCTCCTATTCTGAGCATTGTTCCCCTTTCCATTTGGCACAAATTTTAAGGTTTTGAATTAAATAAGCAAAAGTAATGTAGTGGGGGTAAGGTGATTGGAGAGAGGGAATGTATTGTGGGGTATTATTGTGGAGTGAAGTGATTAAAATAATTATTGTTGTGGGGTAAAGTGATTAAAATAAGATAAAGTATGAGTATTGTGGGGTATTGTAGTGGGGTAATGTGATTAAAATAAGTATAAAAGTTCACCAAAAAAGGAAAGGGGGGAAGTATTGTGAATAGACGAAAATGGAAAGGGGGAACATTGCTCAGAAAAGGAGGGAGTAGTTGTCAGAAAGAGGAACGTTTTGAAAACAAAAAACAAATCATCTTTTTTTGAGCTCGTAAACATGAGTTATATCCCTTGAAGTTTCTGATTCAAAAAATTTGGTTTTTCGTGTAAAGCATCATCTGAGGGGTGCCCTGTAATCTTTCCGTTATATTTTTTTGAGGTAAATTTTCCATTATATTTTTATTACTAAAAACACTTATTTATTTGTAGGACCCACCGCCGAGAGGGGAGTTGTCGACTAACTTGACATTTTTTTTCCTGATA
Organism: Heliosperma pusillum; assembly: GCA_022085475.1. Lineage (NCBI taxonomy): Eukaryota > Viridiplantae > Streptophyta > Magnoliopsida > Caryophyllales > Caryophyllaceae > Heliosperma > Heliosperma pusillum. The sequence goes on along the minus strand of JAIUZE010073529.1, from coordinate 11,254 downwards.
TTTCTCGGAAAGATGAATGATTTGAAAAAAAAAAAAATTGAGTGGGTAAACACGATTTATATCTACTTAAAGTTTTACGATTCAAACACGAATCAGAGGGAGTAGTACAAATAATAGTTGTCGTACGTTATGACCGTCGTAGAGTAGAATATGCGATTAAGAAATTGGGTTATTTAATTACATGTTAATTTCCACTAGATTCTTTTTTTTTTGTGTATTTGTCCAATAATTCATCTTGTTTACCAATTTGTCAAAACAAGAGTTTTTTTAATCACTGTGTTCTTACAATATTTTTTTTAACAATTTGTCTACAAGCCACTATATTTTTTTACCAATATGTCAATTTGACCGTCGTATATGAACAAATGTGTTGATACTTGATTTGTCGAATATTACCATCTTAGGTGAAATCTACCGCCCATGAAATAGCATTGAACATATTCAGTGACAGAGGTAGGATTTGAATTTAGAGGGGGCGAAAAATTTTAAGGGGGCTGAACAACTATTTTCATAAGGTATATTTAAAAAAAACTCGCTAAAAATTTCAAAAATTTCAGCCGCTAGGGGGTGGGGGCGAGCCCTGCTAACCCCCTAGTTCCACCAGTGAACTTTTCATGACGGCAAAGCTGTAGAAGAACCGGTAGAGAACCGACAATGGAGGAAGATAGGAAACGAGAAAATTACCATACATATCCTGAATGGGGGATGACAGTTAGACAAGGGATGACCCACAAAGAGTAGAATAACAAATCACGCTAGTAGGGTCCACAGTGGGAACCTAGAGAAGGTTTACTGTTGTTTGTTGTGCAAAGAAATTCGGTTGTATAAGACGACATAATGTCATGAGTGAGCCCGTATTTTCCATGCTTAAATCAGCTGCGTGCAAGCTAACCAACTACTGCATCGATTCCCGCACACCCCATCTAATCATTGCTACCATTCATCCTACTTTTTTTTTCTAATTCCTTTGTTACCTAGAATAGTTTACGTATTCAATTTTAAGTCGTTGCACTTACTTCTTTACGTTTTTTTTATGGACATCAATATAATTATGTTAAATTACCATACTATCCTTGTAAAAGTAGTTACCCCACTTATTTTCACCCATTCTTAATACAACAAACAAAATCAACTTATAAGAGGGCAATTTGGTAAAATAACATATGTAAAAGTAGGTACCCCATTTATTTTCACTCATTCTTAATATTTATGCAAAAAGCAAACGTAAACTATTCTATGGAACGGAGATAGTATTAAATAAAAATAATGCATTAAGGGGTTGTTTGGTTGCCCTTTAAATAACATAGCAACTCTAATTCATGTGAATTGTAAAAATGGTGAGTTGTTTGGTTGACACAATTCACATGAATTGAAACTTCCCATGAATTCTAATTCCTCCATAATGGAGGAAGTTGCTTACCTAGCCCCCTAGGTAACTGGGAATTCCTATGAAATTAGAGTTCCTACATGCAACCAAACAAATTTTTCTACTTCACATGAAATGTAAAATCATGTGAAGTGTAAATTCCTATGGAAGTGCATTTGTTATATGTAACCAAACGACCCCTAAGTCTAATTATATTGCATTATTTCGTCACAAACTCGTGACTTTTCTCAATTAGCGAGTGAGATGGAAGCTATGAGATGCTACAAAGGATCACAAGCTAGACTGTCTGTAAATAATGAAACTTACACTATCAATTTAATTAGTTATTAACCATTCTAAAGTAATTAGGCAAATAATAAATATCAAAATGAGCTAAATTATTCAAAAACAATATATTAAGGAATATGTAGTACTCCTTCCTATTTTTTATTTTTTATGATCTTTTCTTACTCAAATATAATTGTTTTACATTATAAAAAAAATTACAAAACTTGCATATTATTATATATATACAATGACAAATATTTTATGTATAAGTTGAGCCGGCCACAAGCCAATAAAGGTCTATATATAAAACAATTAGAGAGTATTCTGCAAAGCATATTTTTTGACATAATTAAATATAAATAAAAAGCTATATGCGCAATACTTGTCTAATTACAAGCGGAATTACTTTTTCACATACGAATTTTACTCTTCAGTTGGTCTTGCTTCAGACGGACCATTTTGGTCTGAAGCAATAAGACGAGATTTTGTAACCACTTTACAGTTAGAGGTAACCACTATTGAAAACAAGTTGATATAAGCTGTGGTTACATTTTATCAAAAAGTGGCAACATAATCCCGTCTTATTTTTCAGACGGAATTAGTCCGTCTGAAATAAGAATTTGTGTTTACTCTTTCACATACATTTTTTCAATAATTTTCCATATCATACCCTTTTTCCTAAACCTTACAAAGTTAACTCTTGACATATCTTTTTCTCTAAAACCGAATCTAATTAATCTTAAAAATTAGACAATAGATTATAATTTATCAATTACTCTTAAAACTTTAATGATAGATTATAAATATTCAATTAGTGAACTAATTTAGGTTTATCAATTTGGGAAATATATAAAATTTGTTTGCTTTGGTGCACACTCGCAGAAAGAAACTGGTGCTTGGTCTATGCCTTCTCCACCAAACTTTCTTGTTACTTTGGAAATTCATTTGGTTTTTCAATAAACTACACATAGTAGTTGGCGGATCCATCTTTTTGTTCAGTATATATGAAAGTTTATATCCGTTTTAGTCGTGTCTGTGTATCTCGATTGGGTGGTGCATTTGGGAGTCGAGACGGCTGGAGGTCGGAGTGAGTGCGAGTGGATGGTCAGTTTGTCGGCTGTGAAGGGGAGGTGGAGGTGTAGTGGTGTTGGTAGTGTACGGAGAGTAGGGAAGGGAGAAAAAATTAATTGGATGAGGGTGAAATAAGTTACAAGGGTAAAATCGTAAAAGACGTATGTGAAAGAGTAAAATCCGTATGTGAAAAAGCACGTCCCATTACAAGGGTATAGTTGCTAACAATAAATAATACTTCGTACTTTCTCCTCTTTTTTTCTCATTTCTTTATTATTTGTGAAAATTATTATATTGAAATGAAAAGATAAAAAAGAAATTGAGGAAGTAAATAATATACGATACTTACAGTTATTCTAACAGTGATGAGATGCTTCCATGCTAGGAAGTCGTTCTAGATGTACAATAAATTGCCCATATGTATAATGTATCTATTATTTTCAAACATTTTTTTAAAATGACAAATTTGCAATTATAATCGACGAGTATTTGAATAATTTTTTTAAATAGATCATGTGATTCACAACGTACTCGTTCTCCCTTATAATTGTAAATACAAAAAAAAATCTTGAGGATTTATGCTACGATGGATACAATATATGAGATTAAATTATTGACGAAGACGAATTGATATTAAGTTAAAAATTTGAAAGGGTTGAAATTAATATTTTTTTATTGAACTCGCACAAGATTATTGGTATTAACAATGACAAGCAATGACGATAAATTATTAGGCCGCGCGCATAGCGGATTTTACCCTTATTACTAACAACTGCAAATGAAAATAATTGAGATAGGAATAGGTCACCCGACGGATATAGTATTGTCGATTAATTAAGTAGTTAAATTAACTAAACGTCTAGCTAATCCTCATAAGTACAACTTTAATTGACTTTAAATAGCCTAACTGAAATTAATTAGTTTAATGCTCCTCTGTCTCAGTGAATTGTTTACGCGTGTTTTATACACTAATACTAAGGTAGAGAGAAAGTAGAATTAATTTAAATATCATTAAAATATAAAGTAGAGAGTAATGCATTTTCAAAACATGAAAATGTAAACTATTGATTAAAAAACCCAGACAAAAAAAGTGTAATCTATTGACAGTATGAAATTCACGCTGGGGCTTGGGCCTCTTTCCTTGTAAATTAATTTAAAATGCACTTAATAAAGTTAGTTTAACTTAACTTAATAAAACTTATATTCCCCCTGCGCCGATCAATTGTTGTTCTATTTCTATTTTGAGTGTCTCAATCAATTGTTGCTCTTTCTATATTATGAAAATTATCTATGAGTAATTTTGACCCCACAATATGACTATTGTCCACTTATTATTCATTAAATATAACCACAAATATTCTCTTAGGAGGCGTTTGATTCACAAGGCCGGAATGGATTGAGATACCATGATGGATTGAATTTAGAACCCCAATACTACCTAATTATTGTTTGGTTCACTCTTGAATGGTATGGAGGGGGAATGGATTTAGAAACTTGAGTGTGAAGGTGATCAGATTCCAAGGGGTTATGGTGGATTTAGAATTCATCAGGATTCTAATTTCATTTCAAAACACCCAACCAAATACTTCCTTTCATTCCAACATCCTCAATCAAACATCCCCTTAATCTCTTTTTAATCTTTATGCCAAAATAAAAAGGAAAATAATTAACTGTGACCTACGGACTAATTAACTAAACTAATAAACTTCAGTAGGTCTTGCTTAAGACGGGTCGGATCTTACAACGGGTATTTTGTGAGAGGAAATGGGTAGAGGGGACAAGGTGGGCATCCCCCATGTGCTCTCCACTCATCCTTGATGGGTATTTTGTGAGAGAATATGGTATCCGACGGATATCTCCGTCTTAAATAAGAATTTCTGAATAAACTTAACTAGAGCAAATTGAGTTGGTGCAAGGCAAGACACTTAAATATGTGTCAATACTCGTATCTTACTCCGTTCATTTCCGAGGATCCCGAGGTTCGTTTGTATATAAGCCCAACCTTCCCTTTCATTTTGCATTCAAATTTTCTGCCTCTAAATCCAATATCACACATTGTCTATCTCTCTCTCTAAAATCTTTCTCTCTCAAGTCACTCCTATAATATTAAAGAACTGTCATTTACCAGGTGAATCTTTGTTATAAGTACTGGTTTGTTCCAAATGGACGCTTCTTGTGTACAGCGACACCAGGTAAAAATTAAATTAAGCTACATGTTTTTACTTAGATGATATGTCGGCCACATACTATAGAAATTAAAAGTATTGTGCATGGTTGATGTTAATAGAAATGTATGTTTTTACTATAAGAAAAACATGAACATTTATAAAAATGTATCCAACTTTTCTAAAAATACTTTTGATACATTTTTATAAATGTTCATGTTTTTCTTATCAGTAACATGTGCGACGGTCTCATTCCGTGTTTTTTTTGTAAGATGTGACCACTTTATGGTTAATAGTGACCATTTTTTGGTAAATTGTGACCACCTTGAGAATAAAATTAATTTTTTAGTCATAATTTATTAAAAAATGGTCACTATTTGTCAAACAGTGGTCAATGTTAACTTGTCGCAACATGCGACGGTCTAGAATTTGCAAAATTTGTTTTGTTTTTTTAATTGGTATCTTTTCTTTTATTTCTTCTAATGTAGTATACGTACATTAATCAATAGCAACGTTAGTCGTTGATGGAAATGTGAAGAAGTAAATAAATTGGTGACATTTTATAATATAATAATAATAATTTACAAAAGTGCAAAAAGTATGAAAAATACTCGGTGCATTTTACAATATACGACAGTTGTTGAGACTTTACATAATTCGAGTCATCAAACATACTTGTGAATTTTGAATGTCGAACAGTGTACCCAAAAAAATTTAAAAATTGGAATGTTGACCACATATGCAGATATTACATACTGGCATATTATCTTATACTCCTATTAGAAAATTATCAATTATTCATTTACCTCGTATATCTTTTGATAAGAGGTTTTAATTATAGGTCGATAAATTACTACTCCGTATAGGCTAGAGAGATATAATTTTATTTCACAAATAACCACTTCAATTTCCAAATGCAGAAGTTATAACATAAGAGTTGTGATTTATAATATTGATTTAGATCTACTTTTTGTATTTATTCACTTAAAAATGTTGCGATAAATTAATTATGTTTTTGGGTGATTATGAAAAAATAATTTTATCTTATATCAAAGTCTCAGTTAATAATTTATACTTATTTTACCTCCCCTTACAAAATAAAGCAAATTTAAGGTATTTATTGCGACAGAGAAAGTAAATAATTACTTAAATTTCTAAATGGAAAAATTATACAACTTAAACAATTCTAAAATTAAATTATTCACTATAATAGAGAGACTAAATGAATAGTAAAGAGTGTGGTGATTAATAATATTGTTTTTATATTGTTTTCTTTGAAACAATATATATTATCGTGTGAGACTGTATTATTAGCAGCAGTAAAATATTGTAGTTTATATACTATCTATACTAGTCAGATTTTATTATTACCTTTATTCTAATATAGCCGCTCCATTCAATTCCAAATAAAACATTTTTTTCAACACTATTAATGAATGAGAAGAATTTTTACGATTCCTTGCAATATGTAATGCAAAATATGGCCATGTGAGATCTTATTTAATTCGTCTTTATAAGTATAATAAGAATGCCAAAATTTTATAATTTTTTATAATGTAAAACTTAAGATATTTACGTTACGAATAATGCATTGCCAAACGTTTAAAATGGAAGTGTTCTATTTGAAATTAAATAGAGTGAGTACATAACTAACTAAGGATAAGGATGGTGGAATAACACAAATTCTTATTTTAGACGGACTAATTCCGTCTGAAAAATAAGACGGGATTATGTTGCCACTTTTTGATAAAATGTAACCACAGCTTATATCAACTTATTTTCAATAGTGGTTACATCTAACTGTAAAGTGGTTATAAAATCCCGTCTTATTGCTTCAGACCAAAATGGTCCGTCTGAAGCAAGAGCATGGTGGAATAAATATTTGTGGCAAAGAAATGGTATGTGACAGACAGTTGTCCAAATGAGCTACAAAAGTCATTAGTTTCTGACAACTAGCTAGCTAGCTTACCAACCATTATATCTGAAATTTCATAGTTAGCAGAGACTTGCAGTACACCTCTAAATTCTTTGCTTCACTACGAAGAATACATACACCAATTATTATTTAAACAAATCCTAACGACTCCACAATATTGCAAATTAATATGGTGGGCCTATAGCGCATCATATTCGAATGTCTGTCTCAACTTTGTATAACTAACGACTCGTTGGTTCAAATTAGTATGCATGTGGAGTGCTCTATTTTAACACATTTTCTTTCAAATTATACTGAATATTTGTTTTACATTAGACACGACTTTGTATCTATATTTCTAATATATACCCTCCCATTACAGTTGGCTTTTCAAGTTGAGGATTATGTTAGTCTAAAGCATATGTTACTCTAAGTGTATGTATAATACTTGTAAGCTATGTTACTTCTACATTTCATATTTTCTCACATATCTGTATCTGGCACTCGGACAAGGGATTGACACATAGACACGTTATTTTAAGCCAAAATGTGCATATTTTTCGTAAAAATACCCGAGTCTGATTGTCTTACATACACTCGATATTTAGAACGAAGTTGTAGATTAGTTGAATGCTTCATATACTATTGTTGACAATTGTATAGCTGAAATTCTGAAAGTAATTAATAGAGCAAGGCATGTACATTAAGTTGTCAGTCTTGAGTCTTGACATGTTTCTAACATTTAATTTGACAATTAAATTCTTCAGGATATGATAGCATCAGAATCACTAGACAGCATGCTGGTATGCACAAAAACCGAAAGCCAGCAACAGCAAGAAGAAAAGAAGGCAAGACCATCAGAAGAAGCATTGAAATGCCCAAGATGTGACTCAAGCAACACAAAGTTCTGTTATTATAACAACTACAGTTTAACTCAACCAAGGTACTTTTGCAAGTCTTGTAGAAGGTATTGGACCAAAGGAGGGACTTTAAGAAATGTTCCTGTGGGTGGAGGCTGTAGAAAAAACAAAAGATGTTCTTCTTCATCAAGGAGATCTACTCCTGATCATCTCCACTCTTTTATTACCTCCCCAACTTCATCTTCCCAACAATTTATGTCTCCATTAGCCGCGTATGAACATTATAATCACGATAATAATAATAATAACAATAATCATCCTTTTGCTCACCACGGAAATATTCCTCATTTAGGAAATCATTTTGACCTTTTTGGGAATCAGTTTAATGGGAACCTGTTCGACTCTTTAAGAAGTAGTGGTGTTTATCCTGTGGGCAATAATGGTGGTAGTTTGTACTATGGTGGTGGTGGCGGAGGTGGTAATTTGGAGGATGGTGATCATGGTAGGGCTAATCATGTCAATTTAAACCATGAAGATAATCAAATGGGTATGCAGTTTGATCTTCATCAACTCCAAAGTCATCAAGAAATCATGAGTAATGCTTCCTCCCGGTCGTCGACTCCTACAATTAAGCAAGAGTTGGGTGATAATAGAGCTCTTTTCAGTTACATAATGACTGGTGGTGGTGATAGTGGTACACCCAGAGAAAGCTGGAATGCCGGGGTGCTTGGCTCTTCTTGGCACAATCTCCTTAATAGTCCTCTAATGTAGCTTTACCTTTTCAATTCACCACTTACATCATAGATCAAAGTCCTGCAAAAAAAATATATATGGAAAGAAAAAAAATGGGACTCATATTTTGGTTTCATCTCTTTTAGCTAATTTATGTATGTGTGTTTTTTTTTCTTTTACCTTCCATAATTAGGAGGAATGGTATTAGCTATAGACTATAGTAAGTACGAAGTTGCAATTAGTTTACAAAAATACATAGGGGTTTGTTTATTATTCCTTTTCTTCTTTTAAGAAGCTAACTATGTTTTTTGTTCATTTATGGTAATGCTTGGTGAGCTTATGTAATTCAATCGGTTCTTTGTTTTGTTGCAATTCATCAATTCCATTCATGGTTTTATAATTAACTGCCTTGTTCATTGGTACTGTAAACTTTCTCTTTATTTTGGATTTTATAACTTATCTGTCGTTTGGTTGCCATACGAGAATTAATTTCCATTCTGTTACAAAACACGTGAATTGGATAATTGCACAAAACTCATTTGATTGGCATTCAAGAGTTGAATTAACGAATGAGTTTGCAATTACCTAGGAGGAGCTAGGCAATCAAACTCCTCTATTATGGAGGAGTTCACAGGAAAAAAGAAAGTTCAATGATTTAGCGTAACGAAATATCTTTCATTTTATCAAATCATGAGATTTTTCAATTCATCAAGAGATTCCTCTTATTCCGCATAATAACTTTGTACATGCTATTTATATATGCAAATTAATTTAAATTTTTGATTTACGTTGTAACAACCCGAAAAGTACCCAATTTTTCTAGTAAAATTTCTTAAGGATACATTGTCAGCAAGGGGAAGTTTTTTTAAAATTAGAATTATTGTTTGCGAGTCGTATTGAAATCCGAGTTCGATTGGAATTTCGCGAGAGATTTCATGAAAATCCCGTTTTTAGTCATCTTTGACGTTTCTTGACTTTTAAGTCGTCTTTGACTTCTTCTTGACTTTTTAAAGTCGTCATTGACTTTTCTTGACTTTTAAGTCGTCATAAACTTTTCTTGACTTTTAAGTCATCTTTGACTTTTCTTGACTTTTAAGTCGACTTTGACTTTCGTTGACTTTTCCCGACTCGCCTTGTAAGTTTGAAGACCGAAATTTTATTTAAAAAAAATATATTTTTAATTTATTTTTATTAAGATTTATTTGGATTTATGAAAATTTAATATAATTATTTTGAATTTATTTGGAATTAAAGAATAACTTTTACGGTTTTAACCCGAACGTCATTTAACTATTCCCGAGCCAACTTAAATCCCGAAACAAACCCGAAACCCGACTTTGGCATGAGTCACACGCCTATGTCATCTTTTTCCACTCACCTTAAGATCTTTTAATTAATATGATTAAACTAATAATAATATCTAAGATATTTATAACTTTATCGATCCGTTAACGAAAATTACGCAAATCGCTCAAAAACAGACCCGATATCACCATACTCCACACGGCTCTTTCTCCTCTCTTAAGCCTTGATATTTTCATTTCTTTTGATTACAATAACATAATATCTTGATAATTAATTTAATTAACTTAATATTTAATCAATTACCGTAATATATTTATTTAAACCGAGTCAATTCCGTAACAACAATTTCAAAACCCGACTCATTATTTTCTCTATAAACACACGGCCCAATCCCACCATTACTCACTAACAACTTTTCATTTTACAATAAATCAAATTAAGATCTAATTAATCGTTATTCATCGTTCTTCATTCGTTCTTCGTCGTTCTTCATTCGTTCTTCGTCGTTCTTGAGCAAAATCATCATAAAACCTTCATTTCTTATTTAAATCCATCCTAACTTATATTTCTAGAATCTCTTTCTATCCATCTTCAAGTACGGTTTAATTTCAAATCCGACAAAATCGTTTTCAACATTTAATTATGGAAAATCAAGTTTAAATTCTAATAATGTTTTTCTTGTCATTTCTTATAAGGGGGAGATTTTGAAGACGAGTTTGGTGACTCGTATATTTTGGGTGAAGATTAGTAGACGGGTTTTTCTTTATTTCTTATTTTGGTGCTACTTGATTTTGCTAGCTAAGGTAACGATTCCGAGTTACTCGACGAATTAATGTTACATATCCTTTGTTTCTTTAGTTTTAGTTTATATTATTGTTACTTATGATTTTTTTGTAGTAACATGATAAGTAGTATGATTTATATGTTGTATGGAATTTTTAATATGTTTAATGTTCTTGACAAATTTGGACGATTTATTTATAACCATGATTTTTTTATGAATGATGGTTGAATTGGTTGTTAAAATGGATGTTTGATTTTAGAACATGTTAGAAATGAATTGGGTGTTGTTGTTAGGGTGGCCGTGTAAAGTGGCTGGCAAAACCGACCCAAACCAGGCCGGTTCAGGCCGGTTCAGGCCCGGTCCAGGTCCGGTCTGGGCTGGTCTGTGAGTGGGCTAGTGGGTTGGGTCGATACTAGATTGTTTTGTTGTTGTTTTGACGGGTTTTAAATATGTTAAAGCATGCGGGAAATATTAAGAAACGAGTTTAAAAGTGTCGTCTCAAAACAGGCCCAAACCAGGCCCGTGGGCCCAGTCCAGGCCCGTGTCAAGTCGGCCCAAATCAGCCCATGAGTCCTCTTCCTTGGACTTGTGACGGTGTTTGAGTTATTGTTATTTTATCGTGTTTTGTAATATTTAGCAAGTGGGAAATGTTAATAAGTAAAATATTTAATGAAAAAGGTTTTTCATAAAATTATTATTTCTCACATGTTAGAAATTATAATACGAGATTATGGTTTAATTAGATGTCCTTTAAGTCAAACGGGTTTT